>PVJH01007193.1:0-95164 GCA_004026705.1 Nesogale talazaci | reverse complement strand
AAAAAAAAGAAAAGGAAAGCACTCCCCCTTGTAACCCCCCATACACAAAACATGCCTAATTTCAGGTCTGTCCTCTAACCTTTGTCACTGTCTCCCCACTGATCCTGGGGAAATTTTGGGAACTACCCCTTTGGGGGGCTCCTTGGGTAGTTCGTGGGTTTGCTTTACTCCCCTTACTGATCTTTTATGTTCCCTCCTTGGTTTGCCCAGCTGGGGGAGATTCAGACTACATTTCCTCTCCCTGCTGTGTGTCCCCAGCCTTAGAAGTTTCATTCAGGGATGTTGTCCTTCAGGCTTGGTATGCAAGTATGGGGTCTAGACAGACCATCCCTTTCTCCTTTTCCTTCTTGGTATGCCAGCCCCTCACCCCATTCTGCAAATGTAGTCTTGGTCTCTATCACACATACTTCTAGAGAGAAGTCAGTTTGGTTCTGGTTGGGTCCGACCCTGTAGCCCAAACTTTTCATGTATTCTTCATCATGGTTATATTGCTCTTATTGTTTGATGCAACCTGGTGGGGCCTGTATGCACACTTCCAACTCTATGGAGACATAAACAATACTCCCTTCCTGGGTGGATTAGTGCCCTGTTTCCCCTGTGCCATCTTCTCACTGTCACCCAATCTCCCTTTTCTTCCTTTCCCTTTCCCTCTTTCCCCTTATTTGTGCTGTATTAGCATGTACCTCCTTGGATTTGGTCTGACCTCTGAATGTCTGGTGCTTGATCTGTATATAGTGTGATAAGTGTTTTTTCTTCTATACCTACTGTTCCACCTACATTTCTATTAATAAGTTCATATTTTCTAAATACTGTTCCTTCCTCTTTGCGCCCAAACTTTACATTCCAATCACCAATAAGCATTAATGCATCTTGATTGCATGTTTGATCAATTTCAGTCTAAAGTCATTGGTAGAATTCTTGAATTTCTTGCTTTTGTGTATAAATCTGAATATTAGTTTTGTTAGTGGATTTTCTTGAAGGCAAATAGATATGATCAGATCACAGATAGCTTTATGCATCATAACAGATTTAGCAAGATACTTTCTGACAATGAATGCCATGCCATTCTTCTTGATTATGTCATTTCTGGCACAGTAAATCATAAGATTTTCTGAGTCAAAATGACTGATACTAGTCCACCTCACCTCAATCATGCATAGCAGATCAATCTTCATGTATTCCAATTCATTTTTGGCTACTTCCAATTTCCCTAAATTTATACTTTGCACATTCTAAATTCTGATCATGAGGAGATTTTTGTAGTTGTTTTTCTTTACTTTGAGACCTGCCTCCTCAACAAATGAATATTCCGACAGCTTCACTCTCCTATCCTTTAACCAACTCATGCCACCACGGTCAACTCCCCTCTTAGAAATCATCTTCCCTCACATTTTGAATGTCCTAGGAGCTGAGGGACCCAAATTCTGGAAGAATCTCCACCAGTGTTCGACTTCCGTTGTCCATGTATTCAGTATTTGACAGTGCTTTGAAGCTATGCACGAGTTTTTCAGTGGCCGCTTCATCTGAGGTAGGCAGTCAAGTCCCTTTTCTTTATCTGCTCTTAGTGCAGAAGTTCTTCTGGACACATTTGGCTTTAGTTGATCCCGTTGGCATTTGAAATACTGGTGACCTACCAGCATCACAGCAACACACAGCCAGCACAGTAAAGCAAACAAGTGGTAACTGACAGACAACTGGACAGTCAGACAACTAGCAACACTGAGGGAAAATATCTACTGTTTGGCTGTGGCCAAGCATAGGGTGAGGGACACAGCTAAACATTCAACAGGAAGAGAGGGTTCCAGTCAAACTATAAAGGCTTTGAACACCAGATTAATGATACTAGGTTTTGTGCCAGTGTTTTAGCTGGCATGTTTTAAGAAACCTTATATTAAATGTGTTTATTAATTTGTATAATGGTATAAATACATATATCTCTAGATAAAGAGGAAGTATCAAACAATGCCTAACTTTTCTAGGAAGTTGATTCTGACTCGTAGCAATTTGTAGGACAGAATAAAACAGTCTCTTGGGGTTTCTGGGGTTGTAACTAGTATGGAAGCAGACACTATCAGTTTTTGCTCCAATAGCGGGTTCGGACAGCTGATCACACAATTAACAAATCAACATATAGCCCACAATACCATCGGGACTATAAAGTTCTAAGCTTTTAAAATAATTCAAACATATTACTATACTTAGTACTCAATGGCTGTGAGGTGGCCAGATCTCATACCTGGCAGATACAAGAGGGCTTCAAAAAGTTGCTGGAAAATGTAATTAAAAGATAATGAATTTTTGAAGCCCCCTCATATTTAATATGGAAATAATGACACATAAATATACCTTAATTGAATCATTTGTTAATTCCAAGAACTCCTAGATTTTTTTTTCACTCAGCATGATGAGCACTCTACCTCTAACAAGTCTATAGTCTATGTTGGATCTGTGTGGGATTTTGAGTCTATGATTTCAAACGCAAATACACGATCAAAGAAATCCTTAGAATTTCCCCAGAAAGAGCTTAAAAATTTGAAATTAGATTTAGAATAAAAGCATGCACTGTTTAATCTAAATCATTTTTGGTAATATATGGACTTCTGCTAACTTTATAAAATAGGTCTGAATGCTTAGAAGTCTTTACTATATAACAAAACGAGGACTCCTTTCTAATACCTCAGGAGACTAATTAGGACATTTGTTTTTCTAAACAAATTCCCTCTCCTTCCCAAGCCCAACCCTAGGTCATTTTTATTTACCAGGATTTAATCAGAAAAGAATATGCAAGGGTAAATTGGAAAAACCTTAAAATAGCCCTTAAAATTGTGGACTTACCCTTAATTACGGAAGTAGTATAATAGAAGATTGTCCTTAGACCATGCCTTGCTTTTACAGATGCTTGGAATGAACTCCTTTATAGAACTGTGCCAATGTAAAGCTAATCTAACTCGGTTTTCAATTAAAACTGAACAGAACAGTAATCTATCGCCTACAGTCCCTCTCTGAAATACAATGCAATGGACTCTTCATTTTAATTATCTAGTAGTTTATTCCAAATAATGGGGCTAACATTAGTGAAGAATTAAATAATCTGTAATTGCATATTATCAGTCTTTTCATATAATATTCACCTTACAATATCTATTTTAAAAAAGGCACAGTAGTAAGTGGTTTGCTGATTCTTAAAAATAAGCGTGTGTATGGTGTGTGTGTGTGTGTGTGTGTGTGTGTGTGGTTTGTGAAGGTACATCTGAACAAACCTGGTGATAAGCCAAAGTTTGTTAAACTATGACTGACCCTTTGACCAAATAAAAATCACTGCATGATTTGTCATTAAAATTTGATTAGAATCCAACCATGCCTATAATTTATGTGTGATCTCAGCTACTGACATGGCAAAATTTGGTAGTTGAAATGTAGTCTTCCCCACAAGCCCTAAATGTTTCCTGCCTGTTCTTTTACAGAGTCAGTTCACGAATTCCTGATGTAACATGCTAGACTTAACTCTTAGTAAAATAATGGACTTGTTATTACAATACATATATACATGTATATGAAGAAGCAAAATAAATTCCCCAGACAAGTAGTCCCTCTGATAAAGGATTGTGATGCTCATAATCACCATTATACTACTTTCCAAAGCACTCTCTGGACCTCTTTGCACACCTGTGGTTGGCATTTGCACAAGATTTTTGTGTTTTTTTATGAATTATTATGATAGGTAGGTTTGTTGTGCCAACATGGCCAGTGAACACGTGAGAGTAATTGAAGGGTGGAGCTATAAATGTCTCAGTAAGTCTCACCTTTCTCTATTTGCCCTTGCATCTTAAGACCAGTCAGCTGCCTTGCTTGTCCTGTGCCTGCATTTGCAAGCTATCCTATCTACGGGGCACCTAAACTGTGGACTGTGTTGCTGTTAGTTGAAGTTCCTTCAATCCCTGCTTCGCCATCCTACTGAAATATGCATCTCTTGAGCTGGGGACTATCGCGGACCCTATCATCCAGCTGAATGTTGGTGACCTGTTAGTTATTTTTGCTGTCTGTGGCCAGATAGCCTGAATAGCTCTACAGAGAACTACCCAGGAACCCTCAAGACTCAAAGGACTGCCAGTGTATTAGCTTTCTCATGCAAGTGAGTTGCACAGAGCCATTCATACTGCTCTATAGATTAGTTAACTATATGTTAATGTGTTTGTCCCAGTAGACCAGAGAAACAAATTCATAGATATGCATATGGATATAAGGGAAATGTTTCTATACAAGAGTAATGGAACATTGAGAAAGCATCCAACCCAATGCAGTTCAAGCTCACAAGTCTGATATTAGCCCATATGTTAGATACTAGTCTATAATGTCTCCTTCCAACTTAGGAAGCTCGTGCAATGACACCAAGACAATCACAGGCCAGTGGGTGCAGTCTTGTGTGTCTGGTGGCAGTAGAAGCATCTGAGTGCTGGTAGCGGTCTCCCCATGGCCTCCCAAGCATCTCAGCACTGGCAAGAGTCTCCACATGACTTTTCTGGCCCTAGAGGTTTGACTCCATCAAGGCAAGCCCATGTGGCCTCTCGTCTAACTCCTCCAGCCTCCAGGAATCAGGATCGATCAGCATGCTGTCATCTTATCTTGTCAGTAGTTCGTCGTCTAGGAGACTAAGTCTATCTACTCCAATTGGAAAATACCACGAGACTTCCCAGAATTCTCAGGAGAAAGCCATACCCACATAGAGGCCTCATTGGCTATCTCCAGATTCACAGGCTAGACTCCACCCCTACATCCCAGTCATGAAATTGACATCAAGTACATGACTGCAACACATAGAAATTCTCTACCTAAATAAATAAATATATTTAAAATTGTTAGTGTCCTGGTTTTCTCTAGAGAACCCTGTCTAACACAATTACAGAACAGTCCAGTCAGTTTTTTCTTTTGGCACACAGACCTATCAGTTATTACCAAGTTGATTCTGCAGCTGGTGACCCCATGTATTTCCACATGTGACTGCTCCATCAGTTTTTTAGTGGCAGTTATTGGCAGGCCTTTCTTCTGTGGAGTGTTTTGGTAGGTTCACACTGCCAACATTTGATTAGTAGCTAAGAGCTGGACCATCTGGGCTACTATGACCAATATTTGACCAGGATTAAGTTTGTTTTAATTGTACTTGGTGGTGGCTTAGCATTTTTAAACAGTGAACAAAAAGTCACACATCATTCAAAATTGTACAGAGTTATCTTCAGTGAGTCCTGGTCCACCTTATTAAATTGATACTCAGATAACTCCCAGATTGAGTGAACTACTACTGATCATAGTTCTCAGAAGATATGAACCCGTGAGCAATTGGTTTGCCCTCCTTGAGCATGTTTTCTCGTCTGTTGAAAATGCTACCTATTTCAGAAGGTTGACAAAAAGCTTATGTCAGATACTACATACATCTTCCATAATACCTAGATCACCCTTAGAATGTAAGCCCTTTCTCAATGTTCTCTATCAGATATTCATATACCTAAGGAACTGCTTAAGCCTAAGAGAATACAATTTAACAATGATGATGACAACATTGGTGATGTCAATATTGATAATTATTGATAACATCGGTGGGGTCCAATGGAAGGAAGTAGTAAATCCAATGTGAGGTGGCCAAAAAGCTGCTGCTGGATGGTACACGCAAGAAGGCATAACTTGTCACACTTCTAATGGATTCCTTTCTGTTGTCTTCATACACACATATTTACACTGTGTCACTGCTGCTGCTTTTTGTGTTGACAGAGGCCAAATATGCCACTGAGACCATCACTTTCCCCTGTGGATGACTGGTTCTATCTAGGAGGATCCACCTTTTTGAGAAGGAATTTGACTTAAAGAGCAAGTAGAGAGATTTCAAAAAGATGTCAGGAATAACAACTACTGGTGGATTTCTAGAAAAATGCATATATATTTCCATTAATTCTTTTCTTCAAAAAGCACAAGAGCCAAGTTGTAAAAAATCACCAACAATACAGTTGTACACATGCCATTAATTTCAGAACTTGAGAAAATATCGCTCTAGGACTAGCTTTATGGTGAATGAAGAAAAATATCAAGACAAAGATAAAAAGGACCTCCAGAGATATAGACGTCTGACCAAAATGCTTGAGAGAACTCTTGCCATTTCCAGTAGAAGGAGGATTTTTGCACTTTATTCAATTAACTGAGGGTAGCAAAACTAACATCTTTGGGGACAGAATAATTTGACAATTATACAGGCAATTTCAATTGCATGTTCACAATCCATATTCATTTCATATCCATTAAGGGCAAATTACACAACCCTATTTAACAGAAGTAGAAAGGAATGGGGATGCTTTCAAAAATAAAGAAGCTCTTCGGTGTTACTCCTTTTATTCAAGCACAATAACCAGCATCTGTTTGCAGAAGAAGCAGCAAGTTTATGAATTCATTCTTTAAAAGACATAAACAGTAAAGGTTAAGATACACAACAAAACCGCCTTCTGTTAGACATTGGGATCTGTCACTCCACTGTCAAAGGAAGCTTTAACTTGAAGTAATACTTCTGTATAGGAAAACATGTTTAAGGATGTCTACAAAAATGATATTCACACAAATTAGATGCTTGGAACCCTGAGTTAATTTTATAATAAATATGGGAATGACCAATTTTTCTGTTCCAAACCAAAAAAAAATCAACTTCAGATTCTACTTATTGAAAATTGAGAGTGCTTTCCTTTCCCTTGCTTCTTGTTAAAATATCCCAATGGGGGACATTTTAATGAAGCAAGTTGCTTATTCTTCTATTTTATATTACAGAAAGAGGCAGCAAGAGCACAGTGAGAAAGAATGCTGACTCACCAGTCAGATTGGCCAGTTAGTTGCCTTGGAGTTAATTCTGATTTATCGTGAATGCGTATGTATCGGAAGAGATCTGTGCTCTAGAGAGCGTCCATTGGCCAATGGTTTCATAAATGATCAGTCCTTTCTTCCAACATACTTCTGGGTAGATTCAAACCTCCAACACATTAGTTAGCAGCCAAATGCATTAACCCAGGGATTCCAGATGAAGGTAATAGCAGCACATTCACATAGTTACCTGGAATACTGCTCAGCATAAATTGATTTAAACCCCTTTCCTAACTTTTGGTAATAACTTCTGTATGTCCTTGGATCACTGGTCACTTATTACTCTAAAAATAGTCTCATTATCAGATATAGACATCTTTATTAGATGGCTCAAACATAAATACCTCTAACACATCCACTTGGCCGAAGTCAAACCAGCATCTGTGTCACGCCAATGTTGACCACCTTAGCTGCTCACACAGCGATCGGGTCTCCCATGCTCTGCCATTGTGGGTCGCTCCACTTCCCAAACTGGCCCCTGATTCTGGATCGATGCTTGGGTCTTGATGATTCAATAAGGCTTTCACCACTAGCTGATTCCATAGCATACAGGAGGAGTGGACTGCTGGGCAGGGCTGCTCAACCAGCCTGAACATGGAGGTTGAGCTCACTTTCTTAGAACTCAAAAGGCCCATGGCCGTTGAGTTGATTCCAATTCAGTGACCCTATGGGGCAGAACAGAACTGCTCTCTAGAAATTCTACGTCCATGCATCTTTAGAAGAGGTAAAATGTTTCAACTTTCTCCATCGGAGCAGCTGGTGGGTGCACACTATGGATTTTACAGTTAGTAGTCCAAGATGTAACCCCACTAGCTCACCATGGCATCCCCAATTTTAGGAATCACACTTCTTGGAGCAGGATAGGGATGGAGGAGTGAAAGTCTGATCTATTTATGAGAACTCCCTTCAAAGGATGTCATCTTGAATTGCCTGCCTCCTCTGAAGTAAACTGGAGGTGGATGGGGGTGGTCGAGCTTATTCTTTCTTTGAGTAAATCTAGCACCTTCCTTTAGAATATGTACACTATTGCACATTGTTCTCAGTTTTGGAGTTTCATCAAAAATTTTCTGAGACATAAGGGAAATTTCCACCTAATAATCCTGATAACATTATTTTAGTCATATTGACTAGTAGAACTGATGTAATTATCATGTGCTGGGCATTTTCAAATTTATTTCTGACCACCTTGATGTTAATATTATATGATCTCTACAAGAAAACTTCAAGTCACATGAAAATTTCTAAATGAGTTCCTCTTGATATTTGACTTAATCTGCAAATGCTTTCTCTGGAAAGTCCTTTTGGCATTAGCTAAGTCTTAAGGAGTTGTATTTTATCACCATGTTTGCTGCATAGCAGTTCTATCACGTTCATTCTGTCATTTATGGATCTATGCATTCTGATAACTAAGAATTTCCTTTAAAAATCTTAAGAGGAGGGCTGAGCCCTGGTGGCATAGTGGTTGTGCGCGGGACTGCAGCCCACTGGGATGGAGGTTCAATTCCAGCAGTGGGGCTGAGCCTCCTACTCCCACCACCAGAGAGCAGTGATGCCTCCCCCCAAAAAAATAAATTAAAAAAATAAAAATCATAAGAGGGGGTAGCAGGGAGGGAGGAGAAATATGAAGTGCTGATACCAAGGGCTTAAGTAAGAAGCAATTTTTTTTAAATGATGAGGGCAACAAATGTACAAATTTGCTTGACTATAAAATGGATGAATTGTGATAAGAGTTGCATGAACCCCGAATAAAATGATTTTTAAAAGTCTTAAGAGTTTGCAAGCATCTCAACATCATGTACTTATCCTAAAAAAATAACCTTCAATGTAGGCTATAAGCTTCATGCACAAAGGTAACCACTGTGGCACTATTTGAAGTAGACAGATGACTCGACTCTGGAAAGTGTCCAAGAAAAGGGAAATTAGCAGTGAATTTATGCTATATCTACTAAGACTGTTACATGGGTGTTAAAGTAATACTTATCATGCATTTAAGAATGCTTTATCTGATAGTAAATGAAAAATCAGACATAGAGTTCCGTACTACATTAAAACAGCAAGCATATGATTGTTCAATAATAAAATACCAGCAAGAAATAAGTTTAGTCTGTCAAGCAGGTCACAGCTTGATGACCTCTTTTGGGGGCACTAAAGAGAGAAATAACTTGCTGGAGGTGGGACACATAGACACTCCCTCAGAAATTCTTTACTGATAAGTCCTACTCCCTGCAAGACATTCTTGTTGACAAGCCATATGGGCAATCAGAGCCTTGGAACTGGAGGAGGCATGTGCGGACCCACACCAGTGTTGAGATGCTTCTACCACCCCTGCATTCAGAAGATTTTCCACCCACTGGGCTGTTGTCTTCCTGCATTTGGCACGATTGCATGACTGCATGAATCTAAAGAGGAATTTATGGACTAGTATCAACATATGAGATAATATCAGACTTATGCATTTGATCTGTTCTGGGCTGGGATATTTCCTTAATATAAAATTGCTCTTTTATATAGAACTCTCTCTTTTACATATGTGAGTATCAATGAATTTGTTTCTCTACTTTACCCAGACTAACACAGTAGGCATAGTTATTATGTCCCCTAGGATAAGGGGATTATTCTGTACCAACAAGGATCCTTTACCCTAATAAAAATTAATTCTTAATGATTCATAAATCAGTTTCAAATTCACAGTACATTTTACTGTACAGAATACAACAAACTGTAACCAATATACCATATATACTCGAATATAATCCTACCCGAATATCAGCAGAGGCACCTAATTTTACCACAAAAATTGCATTAAAACTATGTTGAAAAGCTCGACTTCAACATGAGTATATACAGTACATGAACTGGAATGGACTTGACAGAAATGGGTAATACAGTATGTTGTTGTTTTAGTTGACCTCAAGCCGGTTCTTACTCAGAGAAAGCTCATGTACAATAGACCAAACATTGTCCAGTTGTGTAACACCCTCACAATTATTTTTAGGTTTGAGCCCATTGCTGCAGCCATTGTGCCTATCAATCTTGTTGATGGTCTTCCTCTTTTTCACTGCCCCTCTACTTTACCAAGCATTATGTCCTCCTCGAGGATCTGGTCTATTTCTCCCGGCAACATATCCAATGTGTGATGTGAGAGGAAGTCTTACCATCTTGCCTCTAAGACACATATACCATCTTTTTAGCTTATATTCCTTCTACTCTTACCGCAGACAGTCTATTCTTAATAAATGTTCAGGATGTGTACCTTTTGGCTGTATTTATTCCATGCCATCTATTATTGCTAATAATAATAACAACTGCCATTTAGAGTAAACTATCACCATCATCAACATACACTATTTAGTGAGCAGTTTCTCATTAGACTCATATAACATCCTTTTAACTTATATTCCTTCTACTCTTACCCCAGAAAGTCTACTCTCAATATATGTCCATGATGTGTGTCCTTTGAAATATGTCACATCTCTCTTCCAACCCAGAGTAGCATTCAAGTCTCTTACACAAATTCAAGACTCAGTTTTAGACCTCATCATCCACTACAGGTTTATCATTTACCTTATCACCCTCTACTTTACACAGCGGTCTTCTTGATATCACTGAACACCTTACTCTGGTCTCAGAACATTTACACTTCCTGTTTCCTATGCCTGGGATACTTTCCTCCACACATCGGGCTTTCTTCCTCATTCTTATTAAGTTCTACATCCAATTGAAATAGGACTAATGGATGTTTCTTTGGCCAATCCAGATAAAATAAGAAGCTCTTTCAAAATATCTTTCTTCTTTGATTTATTGATCTACATGAAACAAGCCATTCTGTGACATACTACAGCTTTTGTTTACTTGTTTATTATTATCTTCTGCACTGAAACAAGCTACGTGATGTTAGAGAGATGATCTCTTTTGTACACTACCACCTTCCCAGCACCTACACCCTAGGAGAATGTGGGTGTTTAGTAACACTTTGTTACAGAAATAAAGGAGAGAAGAGGGATTTTTAAAAAGAAAGAAGAAAGATAATTTCTTGTACTATTTGATGGATTTCAGCATAGTTAATCCCTGGCCTCAAAACCAGTTAGAATTATTAAAAAAAGAATTTAGTACATTCTATATCATAATCTCTACCATTAAAATGATTTTTAGACTCCTCTAGGAAATTACTACACAAAACCTGAAGTACCCAGAGGATATGAAAGTAGTATTTAGAGTTCTTCCCATGTAGTTTGCACATGTTATCCAGAGGGGCCAGTCCATGAAAAAGAACATCATGCTTGCTAAGGTCCATGAAATAAGGAAAACCCTCAACAAGATGGACTGCAGTAAAGGGCTTATGCTTAATAATTATGAGAATGGCAAAAGGTCAAGCTGTGTTATGTTCAGTTATGCATAGAGTCATTATGAGTCAGAACCAACTGGACGGCACTTCACAATCTTGGTGGTGTAGTGGATAGTTATGGAATGGGTGAGAACTATGAAATCACCATCACTGCTCAGGAGAATGATAGGGCTACCTACTCCCATAAAAGTTACTATCTCAGAAACTCACAGGATGATTTCCACTCATCCTAGATGGTTGCTAGGAGACAACATGGACTTGATGACAGTGATTTTGTTTGATTTTTGGTCAGAAGAGTTGTGAGCATATCTTCATGTATTTCTTGACAGTCTGAATGCTTTCTTCAGTGATATGACTTTTTGTGTGTTTGGCTCATTTTTTAATTGATTTTCTTACCTTGGAGGTAATGAAGTATACTATATATTTTATAGAGTTTCCCTTTGTTAGATGTTGCCAGATAGGTTGTTCCTACTTAGTAAATAGTTCTGAGCATTCATAGTGTCCAGGTTGGGAAGACTAAGTCAAAGAAAACTTTATTCTTGCCCTTGCTTCCTTTACAGCTTGTTAATGTGAGACCATCTCATGAGTTATGTGTCTTGTTTCAGTTTAAATATGGTATAACTTAGGATGGCACATATTTTTATTGTGGAAAATATGTATGAAGCATTTTCCATGTGCACTAGTGCCATGATTCAGTGTCATTAATTGTAGTCATCATAATTTGCAACAGGTAGCATAGTTTATTTCCAGGTTTTTTCATGATCCTCACCAAGCATTCAGTGGATTCTAAGGAGGTATTCAATTTTTTCTGCGTCCTTTCTGCCAATATTGGGAACTCTCTCTATATATATTTATTTGTCTTTCATATAAGTGAAATCATCCAATATTTGTCCTTTTATTTTTGTCTTGTTTTACTCAGCATGATTTTGTCAGTTGTCGTCTATATGGAAACACATAGCGTGACTTTCTCTGTAGTCAAAAAACCAAACTTACTGTCACTGAGTCATTGCCGACCCATAGCTGCCCTCTGGGACAGTGCAGAACTGCCCAGGTGGATTACTAAGACTCTCATTTTACAGAAATTGAAAGCCTGTTCCTCTATGACCGAATAATATTCCAATGTATAGATATACCACAATGCATTTATCTGTGGATGGAAATTTATTGAGCATTGGGAATTGTGCTATGGTGACATATATCATCTAGATTGTCTATTTAATTGATGATACAAGGACAAATGGGTTCCCACAAGCAAAAGAATAAATCTCAACCCAAGCATCACACCAAGTACCAAAATAAATTGAAAATAGAATAAAAGCACAAAAGTTAGACCTAAAACTGCCAAACTCTAAGAAGAAAGCAGAAGTAGTGGTGTTGGGTCTGAATTTTTTAAACAATTGGTTCTGCTATTTAGCATTGGAATTATGAGCAACAAAAGTCAAAATAGATAAATGGGATCTCAACAAAATGAAAATAGAAATAATTTAAGAAGAAGTGTTTATCAATAAAGTGAATAGATAGACTTTCTCACAGATTGTGAGAAAAATCAAATGAACTGTGTTTACAATAGATTTTGATATCCAGAATATTTATTAAGCAACTCTTAGCTTAACAAGTCAATTATGAGTTCATTTACCTTTCTCGATTTAAAAGGAAAGAATAAAATTTAATATAATTCTCTCAAATCAGTGGGGATGAATATTCCCATGTAGCCTTAATTTTATAAAGGCTTGGGTCATCTTTGAGGAAAATTGAATCTATTAATTGTTCTCTAAAATATGTAGAGTTAAAGATCCTGTACCAACATCTAGGAATGCTGCTTTACTTTTCTTCCCTCAAACTCAGACAGGATAGAAGTCCACTCTTTATCAAGATGCTGCTCTTTCTCTTGATTCCCTCATCCACTTCAGTTTAAAGTCTGCATAAAGAACCAGGTTTGCTTGTTGCAGTAACTATGGAAACTCTCTCACGCAGTTCATTTGGGAGAATATCACCAGGTTTCAGTCAAGTCTACCACAGTGTTACCTGGGTTAGTTAGTTCTGTGGAATCCACAGTTAGACAAGCTCATTAATAGTAAACCACCAGCTTTAAACAATCAACTGCCCAATTATGGCCCCAAAATACAGCACATTGCTCACTCTTAACACTCAGTAAATAGATACCTATGTTGATGGAATTCACTTAACTTTTTGAAATTGCAAAGCAGAAAGTTTTAAGTTTGCATTATTTATAAAGCAGTTTTAAACAGTGCTTGGTGAATAGTCAGCTACAGTTAGTCATGCTTGGAGACTGTCAGAAGATAGCTAGAGCCTATATAATATACATTATTATATATACATATACATTATAATAGGTATTATTATAATATATATTATTATTATTATATTACCTCTTTCCAGAGAGGCGAGCTAATAACTGAGGGCAGGGGTAACCAAGCATCTCAGATGCCTCCCTTAGACCCCCCAATGTGCAAGCAGGTACACTTTACGAGATGCTTACCAACTCACGTTTGTGTAGGGTTACTTTTTCCTCTTGGAAACACTGAACTGCCTGTGCTAGTAACCAATCAACTAGAGTCCATTAAAAGAGTACTAGTTCAAATGTAATTAAAATGTTCAAACGCTGCTCAAATACCATTTATTGAATCTGTCATTTTTGTCCATGTCCTACTAAAATGCTGCCAACTTTATAAACTTGGCGATCTGAAATGGTTACCTTACATGAAATAATGGTCCTGATAAATCTTGGTGTTTCCATGTGTGTTAGTCTGGGAAGGTTAGAGAAACAAATCCAGTGACATTCATACATATGTAAGAGGGAACTTTATATCAAGAAGTCATGATGCATCACTAAAACATCCCAGCCCAGTCCAGCTCAAGTCGAAAGGTTGCCAACCAGAATATGGAGCAGAGAGAGTGTGTCCTGTCTACTATGATGGCTGAAGTAAGAGAGAGATTTTCCAGAATCCTCATGAGAGTGCCACACCCATAAGGAGGCATTAGACTGTGACCTGAGTGGCAGGCTAGACACCACCGCTTAATTTTTATTTATCGTTGACTTGAAATTGTGTAGCTACCCTATCATAGCAGCGGGTAACCAAGCCCAATAACCATCTGGAAGTTGTGACTTCACATATGAGTAAGTTACTCATTTTGAATGTAGCCAGCTAAGTCATACATTGCAATGCCTGTTGGTCAGCACCCATGTAAATTTTCAATTATTTTGCAGTCTTTAGCAAAAGGGACTTTTCCCAGGTATGGGATGGTATTCTGATATGAAGGAGCAAGCTGGTTAAACCAAGGTACTACAACTGGGGCTTAGTGTGGTTACATTCCCTGGAAGTATTTGTAAACATTCTATGTTGTTCACTCTAGTTTAGTACTATGCACAGTTCTATTGAAGCCAGAAGAAAAGGCAAAAGTAGGTAATACTTATTCTGACTTTCTAAAACTTCTTAATAAATTATTCACTGTCAAGTTTTGCATTTATTTAAATTTTTGGAAAACATTGCATTAGAATATTAATTATTCTTCTGACCGAGTTTTATAACATTCCCTGAAATGTTGCACCCAAGCAGAAGGTCTAACCAATGGAAATCTGAGCCTACTCTTTCAGGCACTTTTTTTCTGTTTTGAGATGAATATGTTTGTCACTAAAAAAGTCTAGTCTGTTTCACTTTTACTTTGCCTCCTCTTAAATAAACAAAAAACTCAAGAAGCACCTCAAGGTATATGAACACAGTTTGAAGTGCAACCACTAGATGGAGATCTTTTCATTAGGGAGCACAGATACCCCACTACCTTCTTAATTTCTACAGTTAAAGGGGTGGCCGTTATCACAGAGTAAACAGCATAAACAGGACTAAGTTCTTAGTCATTGAAAACATAATCTAGAAAAGAAAAAAAAAGTACTAAATAGCCACATCACTTGTATTGTCATTGTCAGACCCAAGTTGAGGAACTCTTTGACTCTCAAAGACTTTGAATCCCAGTGGGGTTAACTTTACTCAGCCTCAGGCTCCTCATCTGTGAAATGCACAGAATCAGGGCACCTACTTTTTAGGATTTATTTGCAAAAAAATATATCTCTAAATATGTATTTCCAAAGGCATTCGACCATGTGGATCATAACAACCCAGAGAGCTTTGAGAAGAATGGGAATTCCAGACATTTCACTGGGATGATTCAGAACCTATACAAGGATAAAGAGGCACTTGTGAGAACAGAACAAGGGAATACTGCCTGCTTTAGAATCAGGACAGGTACCAAGTACTGAGGATGTTATTCCCGCTCAGAGAAGCCAAAGCACATAGAGGACCATAGGGCCAGCCACACTATGAGATATGATGTCCCTCACTGACCCATACTGTGTAGTAATTATGCCCAATTTGACCCCACCACACAGAAAGGAAACACCAAGGGTATGCCACAGAAAAGCAAGGGTTACAGAGCAACCAAGTCCCGAGGGATTACCAAAAATAGACTTTGGGGCCAGGGCATGGCACCCCATCAGACTGCCCTGGAAAACAGTCCTAGAGGTCAACAAACAGAACTTGAACTATTTACAGGCTTTCTTTTTTTTGTCATTGGATTATGTTGTTGTTGTATTTTGTTTTGTTTTGCTCTGTTTTTTAGCAATTGTTATCTATACAAGTCTATCTAGATAAGATAAGCAGGGATAAACAATGTGGAGAAGAAGACAATGGGACTGACAGTTCTAGGGGGAAATGGGAGAGGGGGAGGAGAGGGAAAGGAAGTGGGCGTTAACAAACCCAGGTACAAGGGAACAACAAGTGATCCAAAATCAGTGGTGATGAGGGTGTAAGAGTTCTGGAAGGACTTGATCAAGGGATTAACCAAAAGGGATTACTGAAACCCGAGTGAAGGCTGAACATGATAGTGGGACAAGAGGAAAGTAAAAGGAAAGAACTAGGAGGCAAAGGACATTTAAAGAGGTCTAAATACAGGCATGTAAATATCTAAATGTATTTATATTTGATGATGGGGAAATAGATATATGTGCATGTATTTATAGGTTTAGTAGTAAGACAGTAGATGGGTATTGGGCCTCTACTCAAGTACTGCCTCAATATAAGACCTCTTTGTTCAATTAAACTGGCATTCCATGATGATCAGCTTCCTAACATGATCACTGAAGACAAAATGGGTACATATGCAAATGTGGTGAAGAAAGCTGATGTTACCCAGCTATCAAAAGATGTAGTGTCTGGGGTTTTAAAGACTTGGAAATAGACAAAGGACAATCTAGTTGAGAAGCAATAAATCCCTCATGGAGCAAACACATCAGCCTGTTTGACCATGATGTTTCTATAGGATCAGGCATCAAGGAACAAAATAACCATTTCATTGTGAATGAGAGGGCATGCAGGGTGGAGACCCAAAGCCCATCTGTAGGAAAATGGATATCCCCTTACAGAAGGGTTGCAAAGAGGAGACTAGTCAGTAAGGTTATAGTAAAGCACTGACAAAGCATACAACTTTTCTCTAGTTCTTTAATGCTTACCCCCCCCAATTATCATGATTCCAATTCTTCCATTCAAATCCTGCTAGAAAAGAGGATGTGCGCTAGTACAGATAAGAGCTGGGAACATAGGGAACTCAGACCAATAATAAGGGTAGTGATACCAGTAGGGGAAGGGGAAAGTGGGGGAGGAAGGGAGAACTGATCACAATGTTTACATATAACCCCCTCCTTAGGGAGTAGACAACAGAAAAGTGGGTAAAGGAAGACATCAGACAGTGAAAGACATGAAATAATAATAATTTATAAATTATCAAGTGCTTGGGAGAGAAGGACGGTAGGGGAGTGAGGGGTAAAACATGAGGAACTGAAGGGCTGTGCCCCAGTGGTGTAGTGGGTGTGTGTGGTATTGTGGCCAACTGGGTTGGTGATTCAAATCCAGCAGCAGTTCTCCAGGAGCAAGGCTGGGCCTCCTACTCCCACAAGAGGGCAGTGATGCCCCCAAAATATGAGGAACTGATACCAAAAGCTCAAGTAGAAAGAAAATGCTTTCAGAATGATGATGGCAACAAATGTACAAATGTACTTGACACAACAGATGGGTGTATGGATCGTGATAAGTTAAAACAGTTTTTAAAATAATTGGGAACCTTTCCTAGGTATTGGCTTTGTTTACACTGGGAGAAGTCATAAACCAATATTATTATTGAAAATAAGTCATACAGTTAATAAAATATGATTTGTACCAATTTTAAAAAATAAAATAAAGGCAGGTGTACTTCATGATTGTATCCTCTCCACATATGTGTCCATATTTATGTGGAGCAAATCATCAGAGAAGCTAAATTATATGAGTATGAAGAAGAATGTGGCATTAGGACAGGAGTAAGTTTTATTAACTACATGAAATATGCAGATGACAGAGTGATGCTTGCCTAAAGTGGGAAGGATTTGAAGCACTTGCTGATGAAGGTCAATTATTGGAGTTTTCAGTATGGATTACAACTCAATGTAAAGAAGAGCCCAATCCTCACAACTCAACCAATAGATCACATCATGATAAACTGAGAAAAGTTTGAAGTTGTCAAGAGTTTTGTCTTGCTGGGATCCACAATCAGTGTTCATAGAAGGATCAGTCCAAAGATCAAAGTAAGCATTACATTGGGTAAATCTGTTTCACAAGTTTTCTTTAAAGTGTTGAAAGCAAGGAAGTTATTCTGAGGATTAAGATGTGCCTGCATCAAGTGATGATATTTTCAATTACCACATGCACATGTCAAAGTTGGACATTGAGCAAGGAAGACAGAGAAAGAATTGATGCATTTGAATTCTGGTGTTGGTCAAGAATATTTAAGGTGTCGTGGACTGCCAAAAGAACAAATAAATCTGTCTTGAAAAAAGTACAACCAGGATGCTCCTTAGAGGCAGGAATGGAAAGACTTATTCTTATATACATTGAATGCATTCCTGGGAGGGAGTGGTCCCTGGAGAAAGTTATCCTGTTTGGTAGTGGTGAAAGGCAGAGAAAAAGAAGGTCATTAACAAAATGGATTGAAGCTGTGGCTGCAACAATGGCTTAAACATAAGAATAATTATGAGAATGACTCAAGACTGAGCAATGTTTCATTTATTGTACATAGGGCCATGATGAGTCAGAACCAACTGCAAGGCATCTCACAATGATGCATGTATATGTGCATGCATGGTATATATGTGTATGCATGTATATGCTTGTGTATGTGGGTGCTTCAATAAGTTCATGAAAAATTTGCATGTGTATATATATATAGAATCTGTATAACTATCTATCTATATATATGTAGCATCTATATTTATAATATCTCATAAGAAGTATAATTGACTCTGAAAAACCCTAAGTTTTAACTATGCGGGTCCAGTAATATGAAGGTTTTTCCGAAGAATATATTGTAAAACCTTTTGGAAACTTGTGACAACTTGAAAAATGACATGGTAGCCAAGAAATATTAAAAAATTAAGAAGAAGCTAGATTATATCATTTACTACTATGGATTATTCACTGATGTATTATATAAAATAACCATTATCAAATTATATGCATAGGAATACAGATGGAATATGGGGTTATTCACAGTTGAGAGAAATGTAAAAAATACATTGTAGAATAATTGTATTGCTGTAATAATTTCTCACACACCTCTTTTTACTGTTGCAACTAGCTCAAGTGAATCAGCTTAAAATGATGACACTAATGGTCTCCACATAAATTGTTCACCTCTCCAGAAGTATTACAGTGAAAATTGACCTCTCATGTTTCTTCAATATATTTCATTGTTCTTAGTCCAATATTGCTGTGTGTCCCACAGCAAGTGCCATGAGTGATGCTTGAAAGTGCTCCCAGGAAGCAGACAAAAGCCACAGCATTACATTAAAAAAAAAACATTGCTTGATATGTACCATGTCCTATTATCTGAAGCTACAGTTGCTTATCATTTCAAGATAAATGAATCCATCATAAGGGCTATCATAAAAAAGATATTCTGGATTGAGCCCTGGTGGACTCGTCCCACAGGGTGGGTGGTTCAAATCCAGCAGCACCTCTCCAGGAGCAAGGCAGAGCTTCCTACTCCCACCAGGGCAGTGATGCCACAAACTCAAAAAAGACATTCTGTGAAGTTATTACTGCAGCTCCACCAGCAAGAACAACAAACAAACAAACAAACAAAGAAAAGACACGGACTTTGTACAAAATGTCTTCTTATTGTATTCTACATTGTAGCTTTTATGTAGGTGCACGATTGCTATAAGAAAGACATATCCATAGACTCCAACATAATTAAAAAGGACGTGAAATTATTATGTGACAATGTACAGCAACAGGAAGGTGAAAGCTAAAGTTGGGCATTCCATGTGAGCAAATGATAGTTTGAAAATTTTAGAATGAGTTTTAGCTTAGAAAGGTCAGAACAATAGGAGAAGGAGCTCACAGTGATCAAGAAGCAACAGAGGAGATCCCAGTTGCCATTAAGAAAATCACTGAGAAGAGGATATGTGTCTTCATGGGTTTTTAATACCTTATTCGGGAGAAAAGAAATGCTACAAAATACATTTATTAGTAAGGGAGAGAAGCAATAGGATTTAAGACAGGGACAAAGAAGGTAACTCTAATCTGTTGGGCAATTGCAGTCTGGTTTTAGATCAGGTTTGCGCTTCTCTATAGGAGCTCTCACATGAGTTGCAAACTGCAAGATGAGCTTTTATCAAACCACCAGTCACTCAAGAGAAGAACATTGGGTCTTTCTACTCTTGTAATGAATTACAGTCTCAGAAATGCACTGGGACAGTTTTACCCTGTCCTATAGGATCATTATCAGTAGTCATGGACTCAAGGACGGTGAGTAGTGAAAGCCGTTATCTATAAAGGTGCTAAACCCTTACTCTTAATGGACAAAGATAAAGACATGCTGCTTGCTTTTTAGTTAAACAGCAAGAAGGCCTGCACGCTGAGCGCCTTTCTCTGGATTGGTTCCATCAGTGCTTTATATTTGAACTCAGGAAGTACCGTAGCAAAAAGAGAATGGCTTTTAAAGTTATTTTGACACTGAACATTGACCCTTACACACGGAACCCCATGAGGTCAACATTGAGAGTGTCCTACTGATCTTTTGCCCCCAAATGTGGCATTTCTAATTCAACCTCCTCTTGAAAATCTGAAAGGTTGACAGCACTGAAGAAGCCATCAGGCCCCAAACTCGTTTGTGCTAGCGAAAACTGTGTCCAGATGGTGTGCATGACATCACAGGAAATCTCACAGAGCCAATTAAGTAAGGAAGTCATGGAAGAGATTGTGGATATAACAACACATGTGGGGAGTGAAAGGCTTCAAGATGGAGATCTTGAAGATATTCAAGAGCTAATACACACTGCACAGGAGGAATAAACGGAAGATGACTTGATGATAATTGGTGCCTCCAAACCCTTGTCAGATAATGAAGGAAGAAGATATCAAGGAAGCAATGCCAGCAGCAAATTAATATCATACAATCTGGCAGAAAATTTCTGGTTATACAAGACTGCTTTGGAATTCTATTACTACATGGACCCTTCTAGGATACAGGCAATGAAACGAAAGAAAACTCAGGAAGAAAGATTGATACCATGTGGAAACATCTTTAGAGAAATCATACTGAAGTCATAATGCACTTACACAGAATTACAGCAACTAATCCTGCTTTCCTGCCTCCAATTTCAAATCCTAAACCTCTTCCTCCTCAGGGCTGCCAGAGATAGTCAGACCAATCCCTCCTTCCCCTTCCCCCCAATTCAACATGAAGGTGATTCATTGTGCAAACATAGTATATAAACTCATAGCATCATTGAATGCAATAAAGTAATGTAAATATATTTATCTTCTTTATGAGTTTATTAGTGGGATTTACTAGCTTCCTTTATTGAAAACTCATGAGAAATCATAAGAAGGCTGCCATCGAGTGCTTCCAATTTATTTTGATCCTAGAGCACAGGGTAGAATTGGCCCTGAAAGTTTTTGGCTGTAATTCTTTATAAGGTCTTTTTCCTGCAAAGCAGGTGGTGATGTCAAACTCCTGACCTTGTGGTTAGCAGTCCCTTGGGTAACTACTGTGCCACCAGAGCTCCTTTGTGAACCTATGATAGGAGAGACCAGTTTCTAGAAAGAGTTTCGTGATTAGCAAAGAAGACCATCAGCACAAAAACAAGAGAAGCCTTCAATGGGATGAACTGACCCAGCAGCCACAATAATGGGCTCAAACATACCAACGATCACAAAGACGTTACAAAAAACCAACTTCATCCAGAGACAGGCTTCAAATAGTCTCCTGCATTGGTTTACTGATAGTTTATATCAACAGATTCATAGCCACCCCACAAATGCTTGCAAGGCACCAATGAAGCTCCCGGTAATCTTCTGGGTGTTATTGCTGCTCGGTGCCATTGAGTCAGTTCTGCACCTAACGAACCTGTGCAGTGCGAACAAACTGGAACACTGTACCATCTTTGCCATTGCCCCTATGCCTGAGTCCATAGTGGCCACCGCTGTGTCACTTTGTCTCATTGAGAGCCTTCCGTTCTTTAGCCCTTCCTCCATTTTACAAAGCAAGATATCCTTCTCCAGAGACTGGTTTCCTCTGAAAATATGTCCAAAATATGTAAGACAAGTTTTGCCATCCTTACCTGTAAGGGACACTTTGTCCTTACTTCTTCAAAACAGACTGGTTTGTCCTTTTCGCAGTCCATAGCCTTCTTCAAAAGCTTCTTCAGCACCACAATGCAAATGCACCTATTTTTCTCCAGTATTCTTTATTCGATGTCCAACTTTCACATGCATGTGTGCCAAGGCAAAGTACCATGGTTAGGTTGGGTGTGCTTTAGTCCTCAAAGTAGCATCCTTGTTTTTCAACACCCCAAAGACACCCGCTGCACCAGAATTGCCCAGGCCAACTTATCTTTTGATCTCTTCACTACTGCTTCCGGGAGTACTGAGTGTGGAGTTAGGTGTGAAGCTAATGAATATAAGACAGAAGCCTATCACTGGTAGCTCATGGTATCTAAATAAGGTGTGATATTAACCAAGTACACATTGCAAGTCATGATTCAGTTCTATAAATATTTCTGGAGACTCTACAACACTGAGATGATAGTTGCAGGCATGCCAACGCCTAACAAAATAGGAAGGCACAGACTTAGTGGGGGCAACATGAACTGTAACAGAGACCATTTGCAATTCCCCAATTTCTCTAGGCCTCATTTGCCACCTGTAAAATGGAAATAATAGTAAAGCTCTCAAATGTTTGTGAATAATTCATGTAAGTTGCTGAAGGCAAGACCTGGCACAAAGTAAGAATTCAAAATGTATCAAATATTTTAATCTATACTACTAATAATACTAGCATTCACCAACAAACTATATAATCTTAGGGTGATTACATCTCTCTAGTTTTCCATTGTGTTGGCACATTTTGTTCCTCGGTTGGGAGAAAAAGCTGAGACTCTCTTTTTTCTGATAAGCCTGCCAACAAAAACAGCCAAAGCACTTGATTTCAAGTCAGCCCTAATTCATGGAAATCCCACGTCATGGTGACCTTGACTTACAGTGAACCCTCATGGCAAGCGTAGGACTGTGCTTCATAGGTTTCTCATTGCTTTGACTTTTCAGAGGCAGTGCACCAGATCTCTTGTCTAAGGTACTTCCGGGCAGGTTTGTAATGCCAACTTTTTTATTCATAGCTGCCCACTTCACTCTTTGTGCCCCCAAGGATTCCTAGGCTTGTAGAAGGTCTGTGAATGAGGAAGACTTTCCACAGGTAAACAGACTGACATGGGAGGCTATTTTGTAGCATCTGGTAGCAATAGATAACTACCAGTACCCCTTAATGAATGACTTGCTAAATTCTTGATCATTTGACCATCAGTTCATTCTAAATTTTTCAACACAAAGACTTCAGTCCTTTTTTTCACTATAGAGGACCTCTGGTGGTTCATGGATTAGGGAATAAAACTCAACATCTATTCCATGGGAGAAAGATGAGGCCATCTTCTTCCATAAAGATTCACAGTCTTGGAATCCCTGTGCAGAGGCCCTATGAATTGGAATCAACGGGATGATAGTGGGTCTGAGAACTATGCTCTCGCCTGTTTCATATTTTGCATGAGTGGTCCTGAACCCTGGACTTGTAATCATGTCTACCTCCTAGTTATCTAGAGAAAATAGCAAACATTTTTGCTGACTCAACAGCAGTAAAATAGTACCAGAGATGGCGCCATGTGGTTTTCCAGATTTCCTTAACCTCTTCATTAAGAAGCAAATTCAACATGAGAGGGTTCTTGTACTTACAGCATGAGATGGGGCCGAATTGGACCACAATTCCAGGGGCAGAAAAGTGCTATTCCTATTGAGAATGTCACCTCCTATGTGGTACATTGCTTGAAATAAGGTTGAACAACTCTCTCTGAGTCAATAATTAGCTGATGGAAAAGTCATTAGTTTGATCACTATGTCTTTGTTGCATTTACCACAATGCTGAGTTTTGCCACTTCATAGATCAAGGAGAGAATCATACATTATAGACCAATGAAGACTGCCCTGTTGTCACAGCTAATTAAAATGTGTCAGGAATGACACACATACCAGCGCCATTTGCCTAAAGGATTGTCAGACACTGTAAAATTACTCAAATCCCCATTTTGCACATTAGTAAATAGAGGCTCAACTGACCCACAGAAGGAGGAGATAGAAAGCATGATTCAAAGCCAGAGTTATAGGATTTCCAAGTTCAATTTCTCAAATGTCTGGGCATTTTGCAAGAACTTGGACATATCCAGAATAGTAGCAAATAGTTCTGGCCTTCTGTGTCTTCCAGTCTATGATATATTTATAAAAAACCTCATATACATAGGGTAACAGTCTGTCAGCAACATCACTGACAATACAATTTAGAAAAATAATCCAATTCTCTGCCCCTCTCCAGTCCCCTCTGCCCAGAATGAGAACATCCAACTCCCTCACAGATTAGAGGGCTGGGAGGTCAGCTTCAGGAAAGATGGCTCCTTGAAGTAAGGGCAGAGTGGCTAGGAAAACAAACACTGGGGAGTATTCTTTTGAACTCATGTCCTCGTCAAATATTTACTCACAATAACAAGTTGGGATGTGGGCAGCCAGAAAAAGGATGATGAATTCGTGCTGTCCATGACTTCTAGAATCAGAACCCAAAGATCTGGAAACTCGAGTGAATTAGGAAGAAATGCCAGATAAACTCAGGACAAACAGTTAAATTAGAAATGCCAGTATACAGCACTTTTTCTGTTTTAGTATAACTTAGCCCATACACTTCAAATATTTCATTACACATTTTACAAATACTGAATTGCTTATAAAAATCAGTAGTTATGCAGAAGCACTTTATAGCATTGTTCATGGTTTTTTTAATTCAAATTTAACCATATGTCTTATGATTTTATAAGTTCAAGCTAACAATCCTAGCCCAGGGAAAGGGGGTTGATAAGTAATCTTGAAATGCTCCCTTTCTTAGACTGGACCCTTGAGGAGTCTAACCTGCACTATATCGAATTATGAGGCACATGTAAAATCTAGTCATTCACATTGCACACACACACACAGGCACACACAACTGAACATTTTCCCAGTATGCCCTTTCACTTGCTAATGACTATGAGCTTTAATTCCTTCAACTGCCCACTTAAAGACAGAGTAGACAAACTCCTACAGCTCCTACCATACCAAATTATTTAAATAAATTCATATGAATAGCATGGTAGTAAAGGATTGAGGGCCATTGAAATATAATATTAAGTCATTATTCCATCACTTTTTCCATCATTTTGATTGTTTGAAGTTTTTCTATTCTGAAGCCACTATTTTCCAAGT
The DNA here is from genome assembly GCA_004026705.1 of Nesogale talazaci. NCBI lineage: Eukaryota > Metazoa > Chordata > Mammalia > Afrosoricida > Tenrecidae > Nesogale > Nesogale talazaci. The sequence goes on along the minus strand of PVJH01007193.1, from coordinate 70,045 downwards.
TTCAAACCTTTTCATCCTCTCATGAGAAGCTCCTGAGGACAACCTACTGGGTCTACACTATCAAATGGATAATATAGCCCTTTTGGATTTCCTGCCATCAGGCAGGGGCAGGCAGGCAGGTATGGGCTGTTTATGTATACTTGATTTTATGGATGTGGGCACTCCTGGAAAGGTGATCAGGCTTTATATTTCTTCCACGGATCCCGTGGCATAGTCACTGGCTAAGAAAGCTCCGCTCTTACCTAGGAATAAACACACAGGGACTCTCTGTCCTGGTCGTTTACCAGAGTAGGGCCCAGAAGCATCCCTGAACGTCATAAGGTAAGGCAAAAGACCTTTTTGCAGCACAAGTAATAATGATAAATATCCCAAATCAAAGCACCCCATGTTCCTCGCTATACATTTGAATTTTACTCTAGGCTTCTCAACGGCAAGTCCTCTCCATTTTAACTATACACAGAGAGGTGGGCCCTCTTAATCAGCAAACATGTTAATGTGGCCCTGGACATTTTAAAGTCAACTGGGAGCATTTGGGTTCAAGGAGACTCATTCTGAAAGTTGTTTGTGAGATGTATTCCATGGGTTGGTCTGCTTTGATTCTGAGTGTGAACCACTTCTAGCTGTCCATGTATTTATGGCTGTTTTGCAACTCACCATGGGAAAAAACAAAACAAAAGCAGTTGTTCTGTCCGAAGGCAAGACAGAGATTCTCTGTTTACATTGTATATAAAGCCTTCTGGCTGTGAGCATTAAACTCTGGCATAATGCAGACCTTGTATTTCTTGTATATGAGGCCAGAACTCTTCTTATACTGCCAGAGATCCGGCAGGCTCTAAAGGCTGGGAGTTGCTTCTGCCAAAAATGACTGAGTATTGCGAAAGCCCTCGTGTTGTACAGTATGATTATGGAGAGGGTCCAGGGGAAAGACCTGACTTTGCAAATAAAATATTTATAGGCCTTCTGAGTGAACTGAGGCATTCATAGCAGCCTGATGTGTGTGTGTGATTGTGTTTTTTAGTACGTGCGTGCACATGCATGCTCAGTTGGAGCCTGTACACATCCCAAGTACCACAGAAGTTACAGGACTTGTGCAATTTATCCTGATCAATTTTATCAGGGCTTCAGGACTAGCGAACCCTTTGAAGGCCCAGAGGACTGTCAATAGTGGATGCAGTTTATTCAGGGGGCTGGTTTGTTTCAAACGCAAGTTGTCGTTTGGGCTGCTCATCTTCATTTTCTGCTCGATTGTCTTCAATAGGTTTTCAGGTTAAGCACTTAGAAAACACTCACTGATTTACATTTTCCCCATCACTAAATGTGAGTTTTCTTTGATTTCTCCTTTCCTCCCTAAAGATCCACTTGCCATCTTGATTTTGCCAAATGAGATGTCAACAAAGGTCTACTAACCTTTCTTCGACACTCAACCAATGTTATAAATAACTGTGTGCAAGGGACCTTTTATCCACCTTGTTTCATTCCATCCAGAAGCCTCGGAGGCAGGCACAGTCATTACCCTCTATTGACAAGTGAGAAAAAAACTGAGACAAGAATTCGAATCAGGTCATTGGACATCCCCCATGGCTAAAAGGCCTGGTGATCTGCTTCCTTAGAGATTAAAGGCTAGGAAACCTGGTAGGATCATTCTACTCTGTGAACACACAGGGTCGCTGTGAGTTGGAATTGACACAATGACATCCAACCACAGCAATATCAAAGCAGGAGCTTTGACCTTGCTCTTACTTTATAGAGACAAACGTCTTGTTTCCTCTCTCCTCCTGCCAGTTGCTATTCTGATCCTTAAAAGCCATTATATTCTAGGAGCCATTATTAAAGGAAACAGTGAAAAATAACATCAGAATAAAGGCTTCTCGTTTGGGACAGACTTAAGTATGGCCTTGACCAAAGACCAGAGAAAGGCTAAGATGTCCTCTTTGGCAGACCGACAGGTCCCTGCTCCAGACCGCTGTACCACCTGCCTCTTCAGAGTGCTGGCTTACTGTTCTCCTCACTCAGCACTCAGGATTTGCTGAGCTTGTTGTCTGTGAGATGACTCTGGAGATACAAAGGAGAAGTTGCAAAGAGCTAGGCTTGGGGATTACTTAGTCAATAAAGCTACTGCTGTTCACCTCACAAGGTGGACGGGGTGGGGGAGGGGTCTCAAGGAGAGCACAGATCTGAAATTCGTTAATCTGTTCCTGTGGTTGTGTGTCTTTGAGTTAATCCCAACTCATAATGACCCTATAAGACAAAGCAGAACTGCCCATAGGATTTTCTAAGCTATAAGATGTGATGGGCATCGATCTCCAAATCTTTTTTGTCTTAGAGATGCTGATGGGTTTGAACCACTGACTTTTCAATTAGTAGTCAAACCCTTAGCTTTTGCACCACCAAAGGCTGCTTTCAGTAGTCTCTCTGCCAACAAGTCAATGCCAACTCAGAGTGGCCATGTAGAAAAGGTTTAAACTGCCTCTTTGGGGTTTCCAAGACTGTTATTCTTTATGGGAGTGTAACGTTTCATCTCTGCCTCATGGGGAAGCTGGTGGTTTCAAACTAGGGGCTTTGCAGTCAGCTGTCCTATAAACAACCACTAGCCCAATAAGACTTCAAGAGTCCATAAATTAACCTTTTTACTATACAGTCTCCCAAAGGAAAACAAACTCGCTTCCATCAAGTCAATTCTGATTCATAGTCAAGTCTTCAAACTCATATCTTCAAACCAAAAACACAAATTCACTGGCACTTAATTTAATCCTGCTCATAGTGACTCCATAGGGAGTGGGTTTCTAAGACTGTGACCATTTACATTAGTAGAATGTTCTTTCTCCTCTAGACCTCTCCATCCACCTTGGGAGATGACCAGCAGTAGCTTTATTGACCAAAGTCGCTGGTGTTTTCTAAGTGTCAAACTTGTGGATAGCAATGCCTACCCATTATACCACCAGGGCTCCTGACACTGTTGTAAGCGCAGTTAAAAATGGATGAGTAGGCTCACACTTGAAAAGACCCATAATTTACAGCACTTCAGTAAGAAATAGCCTTTCCTTGCTTAAAAGAGGTCTTCCTTGTTTTTGCTTTTTTCTTTCATGTTTGCTTATTTGAGTACTGTGAGAGCTAAGTGGATTTGTTGCTGTTGAGAAAAGACACAGGAAAACACAAACCAACTACCCAATTTCTGAATCAATTCATGCCTTTTGATGAAATTATTCAAGTTGCACAAGCATTTCAACTTTCTTTCCTACATTTTTCCCTCACTCACAGAAATTCACTGCTCAAGGCCCAGATCTGATCTTTAAGGTATATATATATATATATATATATATATATATATATATATATATATGCCTTTTAAGTAAAGCAGACATATTTACTAGTTAAAGTAAAAATTTTAATGCAAATATTTTACATTCAACAATGCGTTAACATTTTGTTTAATCTCCTTAACTGCAGTCCTCATAATCCAGTGTGGCTCATGCTATCCTTCTTATGTTTTCTGCTTCCATTCCTCCTTCTTCCTAAGCTTTTTAAATTTATCCTTGGGTAAACTTTTACCCTTTTTCTTGCAAAGAGTTTATTCCTTTAAGCATGCACATCTCCCTCAGATTACTCTCTTCCTTGTGGACCTGTCTATTGTTTAACTGAAAATTGAGCCACAGCTGTGAGTTCCATTTCAGGCTTGAAGCGTGACTAAGTGCAGAAACCATGAGGACATCACACCAATATTTATCCACCAAATAAGGGAGGTTTCTTTTATGATTTGGTGTTTTGTTCCATATTTTTCTCCCATTCAATCCTAATGTGATCCTTTTTGGAGCAGTTAGTAGTTTTAACCAGGTAGCATCTAGTTCTTCAAGTCCCAAAGTCATTTTGACTGATATTGGTCTATGTCCATGTGTTTTAAGCAAGAAAAGGTTTTCACTATAAAAGATACATCAATTGACAGTTATCCCGGATGGAAGGGGAAAGGGCTAGTGGGTACATAAGGGTTAACTTGAGTAAAGGGGAAAGCACTATATAAAGAGAGTTGCTAGCAAAATATAAAGGAGGCACCAGGAGATTTGTGAGAGTTAAAGATAACAAAGACAAATGCTGTTATATACACAATTCTGCAGATGTCATCTATGAGTACATGCCTCAAGAAACATGCGGACTGAACAGGTGTGGTGGGAGAGTGTGATACACACACATATAAGTGTTGAAAGGAATATTTGTATATGTATATTTACATTTTCTTCAAATACTTGTGGTGTAGCATACAGGAGGAAAAGTTATGACACTGTCTTACACAACAAGACACCTTCACAGAATGATATATTGGGCCTGGGGCATCATAGTCATGGTTTTGGAGAACACCAAGATCAATTAGCATAGCATAGTTCTCAAAAGACAATGTTACTACTTTGGTGAGTAGCAATTGCAGTCTTATCAGTTCCTGATCAATTATACAGGGGACAAATATTAGTCTCTCTTCTCCAGAGAAAAGAAGAGTGATGGAAATTGAGAGACATTAGAAATAATTAGTCCAATGGACTATCCAAATTCTCCAATAAGATCCCCCAATTTTGAGACCAGAAGAACTAGATGGTTCCCAGCTACTCCTACTAACTGCTCTGAAAAGGATCTCAATGGAAGGTTCGAGAAATCATGAGAGAAAAGCATGGAACAAACCCCAAGATCTTAAAATGGACCTAATTTACTTGTAGGATAGAACTGAGAACTCTCCACTCCCAAGTATGGCCCTTAGTCACCCTTCAGTCTGGAACTGATTTTGGCCCTATATTAGAACAATCTACCATCTTAGGTAAAATGAGAAATGATTAGCCAATGACAAAGTAGAGAAGATTAAGATAAAAAGAGGAATGAGATATGTGATGGTATATTGAGGAGATTGCAATGGATGAGTTGAAACAGAATGTGTATGAATTGTTCAATGCAAGCCTGATGTTCTGCTCTATAAACCTTCAGCTAAACCATGGTAAAGTTTTCTTTTAAGTTTTAAGTTTCAAGGCAAAAGAGGTATATAGTATTTGACTTTAAGAAGACTTCAAGGATTTTTGTTTATTTGTTTAGGGGTATTGGTTTCAAAAACACATCTAATATCCAGGGTTCTAAGAAATCTAGAGTTCAGTAGAATTTTAAATTCTGTTCTGGAATTTTTTCTCCCCCTTTGATCAGGATTCACTAGACCATTTGATTATAATGTTCAATAATGATAGCCAACTATTAGCCATTTTTTGTGTGTGCTTTAAAGGAAGTAGCAGTTTATAGAGGCAATTATTCATACATTGCATATCCTTCTCCTCCTGGACTTTCCTCCTTTTTCCATTGTTTTAGGTGAATATGGACAAAATCTCTGTGCTTTTTATGACTACTTGCAAATTGTTAAGACTGTAGGTGTGATAATGGGAAGTAGAACAGAAATGTCAAACATAGTATTAGGTCAATGTACTATGATGTCCCATGAGTCTATAACCGTAAACTTTCAAACCAAAAAATGAATCCCGTGACATTTTCTTTCCTTTACATAAGTAGCCTCAGCAGCTAATCTTTTATTGTTGCCATAAAAATATCTACCAAACAACTTTTGCCAATGTAACTTTTTATAGGCCTACAACTTATTGAGAGCAATTATTATAATCAATTGGGTTGCCCTCCCATTAATCAATGCAGGTCTATCTTTTCATTCTATAAATTGGAGTAGAAAAATTCACTAAGATAAACAAAATATAATGTCTTCCCCAAAATCGCTAGTCCATTGGATTACAATGTTCAATAATGGTATCCAACTATTAACTAGAAGAAATAGAGTCATGAAATTTTAAATTAAAGTTACATAGAAAATACATGGATCATGAAGGATATGAGGACCAAAGGACATATATGTCTTATGATGGTTAAATTTGGTGTCAACTGGGTTAAATGGTGGGGGCCAGCTTTTTGGTCTACTTTTTACAGGAAGACATTCTGTTGATGTGGCTTATCTTTACCATCAGTTGATTCTAATGAGATTAGCCTTATGCAATCAGTTGAAAACCCTGAGAGCAAAACGGAGGTTTTAAAAAGGAGAAGGCATTTTGCCTGAAGACTTGCATAGACTACCAGAAGGAGTTGGGAACACACTGCCAGGGCTCTGGATTTGGGGCATAAAGCTTGCTGAGTTTCCAGTCTATCCTGTGACATATAGATTTTGGACATGACAGGTCCCCCAATCAGGTCAGAAGAGTCATTCCAATCTGTCGCTTTCTTTATTTGGGATGATGTGTATATGTCTGTCTGCTCAAGACTTGGCTCATGGTAGATATATAACCCTGGGTGGATTTGTGGGTACATTTCTAGACCCTTGTACACAGACAGCATTCTCTTCTGACCATGAAATATTCCCCTTAGCCTATCTAGGGACACATACACCCTACCAAGTGTAGGGCTCTCCAAAGTTGAAACATCTTCTTTCACGGTTCTAAGGAAAGTTGTACTTAACATGTACAGATATAGCTTAAATAATCTTTTGCAGAGGAGAAAGTGAACTTGATTCTTTCCTTTAAGAACACTTCTTCTTAAGTACTGCTCCTCTTACATAAAGTATATGAATACAAGTGCATTTGTTCAGTTTGGTTTTTTCCTGGATTTTACCTCTATCAGGTATTTGAAAACTTGTTTTCAACAACAGTACATGCCTTTACTTTCATAGGGGGATTTAGGAGTTTTAAAGGTGATCATCTTGGATGAAATTAAAGCCTTAACAGGCCTTTAAATGATCTTCTCAATACCGGTCATGGATATTCTGACACCATATAAAAATTTCAAACGAGAGGACCCGGAGTTGCTAAATAGCCATGCAAAGTTTTTGACTTGAGCCTGCATGAAGCCCAGCAATATTGACAGTTGCACAGGTTGAAGACACGGCAGCCTATTCTAATGTAGATGCAGAAGAATCTACTCTAGACTAGATTTTGTGTCATCATAAAACAATTCCCAGCTTAGTGGCATTCTCAGATGTCCAACCCTCTGCTCTGTGGTCACTGGTTCCCCACTAGCCATCATTTGTGGTGCTTCCTGGGGTCCCTTAGCCCAAGTTCATGGCCAAGGCAAGAAAGACATTTTGCTGAGAGCTACATGCCTCTTCTTCTTTTTCTTCTTCTTCTTTCTCTCTCTCTCTCTCAGATATGAACAATCTTAGCAATACCTTCTAGGAGAAGGAATGATGGCTTTCATTTCTTACTGATGAGTTGCAGACAAGGACAACAATGCACTAAGTAGATAATTTCTCAATAGGCCACCCTGCTACATGAAAATCTCCATAAAACACCGGGTTACATTTATAAAGAACACATCTTGAAAAGTATATTGGAACAAAGAGAGAGTTGAGGCAGAGAGACCAATTAAGAGGCTATTGTAGTAATCCTGAGAAAAGATTATGGTGCTCTCAAATAGGAGCCGTATGGGGGATAAGGATTGAGGGAGCTATTTTAGTAGCTAGAACTGACAGGAGCTGTGAGAAAATGAGGCTCAAAATATAGGCCCGGAAGAGATCCTAAAGGACATTGTAGACCACATTAGGGAACTCAGACTTTATCCTAAAGGATGAACATTGCTGTCGGTCATCCAAAATGCCAGTAGCTGGCTAAGCTGTTCTCTTTTGCCAACCTTGAATCTTTTTTTAAGGAATGCACCGACAATGGGTAAAAATCTGGACATTTAACATGAAACTTGAGGTTTCTGGAGAAGGGGGAAAAGGAGTATCCAAAAAATGTAACTCCCACACCAGCATGAGCACACTGGGTTAGAGTTGAGTGACTGTCGCATCCTTTTGATGGCCCAGAGTGGCTCCACTGTGCCACAGCCACTGCTGGGAACAAGCTGTAGGCGTTTCTACTGCCTGGCTGGACCCTATGGGCAAATGATGATGTATGACTTACTGTAGGTAATGAAAAACTCTATAGAGGTTTAAAATAAAGAATATCATGAGCATTGTTTAAATATAGATCTCACTGGCATCAGAGTTGGGAATAAATTGGAGACAGGAAAATCAGTAAGGAGATTGTGACATTAGGAGAGGATGGATTGAACGAGGGCACTTGGTAGTCTATAGGAAAGGAGAGGAAAATTTTCAGAAGTATTTAAGGAATGGCATTAGCAGGGCCTAGTGACTGACTGGAGAAGAGAATAAGGTGTAAAAGATGGGGTAAAACTGACTTAAGGGTGATTGCTTCTCTGGTCTGGGATTTTGAGTACTTAAATTTAAGTTAAAAATGCAAAGGAAACAGCTGGTTGGAAAAGACATATTTCTGCCTGGAATTTTAATACATTTGGTATTTTCTGAAAGACGATTAGAACTGCTCGATGACTCATGGATAATACAGAACACCAACTCAAGATGCTACTTGTCACACTAGAAAATCAACTTCAGGACACACACACGTGCCTTCCAGTACAACTGTTTATACAACCAACCACTTGTCCTATATGGCTGTAGTATATTTCATGTTATAGCCAGGATGAATATATAGATTTTTAAAGATACGTGAGTACAAACAAAATGAAAAAGAATAAAGAACACAAATCCATCCGATTACTCCCTTCCATTATTCATCTTTCCTTAAAGAAGCAGCTATTTATTATCATCACAGATGCCTATAGACATTTATTGAAGTGTTACTATTACGCATTGACACATCAACTTCATTTCATTTTCTTCTATGTTAGCTAAGTCAGTTGGTGGTAATGACTGTTATCCTGTGGTGCAGATTAAAGATTGAGGCAAATTAAATCACCAATAAGTCATCCAGACACACACACACACACACACACGATTCACGGTGATTACAGAAGTTCAAATATTTACCAATATTTCAATTTCAGTGTCCTCAAATGAGATGCAAATAGGGATACTTTGATTCTTTACTACAGGAAGGTGAACCTACATTTGCATTGTTATCCTTATTTACTATCAATTGTGAAGATATTAGAGGGAAAATATCTATCTAACACTGAAAGATTTTGAACAGCTGATTTCAAATGAAAGAAAAGAGCCTCTCTTTCATGACCTATTTTCCCTTGTATTTGCCTCTCATAGAAGGGATGATTGAAGGTAAAATGAAAGAAATTAAATAGATGAAGACAACTTGTAGGCAAATTGTAAATATCAACTCTTGATCATTTCTATTAAAACTAGCACCTATCAACATTTCTTTCCAAGTCAAATTAGCAACCAGAAAGAGGTACTGCTAATTTGTCAAGGATACTTCAGATTGAATTCTTATATGGAGCATGAATTGAGGATCTTATTATGGTAAATTTCAACTGATTCATCCAAATCAAATCTGCTGCTTTTCTACTAGAAATGATGTGCTTTTTATTTAATAGTTCTTTTTCCATATTATCTACATCTAGCTGCTCTTGTTCCATTTATATGTTGTGTTGCATGTCCACAGTTTACATTCCCAGAAATCTAGCCTTTAACAACACCATTATGATCAACGTGATTATACTAATTATATTGCTGTTAGACTCCATGGCATCAGACTGAGGTGATGTAATTACTTCTTCCAAGCAATGACTTTTACGGTTTCCTTCTTCCTATATACTGTATATCGCGTTCAACTGCCCATAGTAAAATTAGACTTTTCTACTGAACCAAATTCCCTAGCCCTAATTTAGCATAGTTTTACTTTAGCTCCAATAGGAGTTACATTTTCCTGTGAATGTTATATCATATTTTCTTTAAATTATACTTTCCAAAAGTAGCTGTTAGCTACTTCAATCTGATGTGTGTGTATATCCTCATACTGGTACTTAGCCTCAGTTCTGCTCACTGGAATGGCAACAATGTCACCTTGACAGGGTCACAAAGATTTCTGGTACAATTCTTGGAAGAAGCAGCTGTAGTGTCCTAATGGTCTCATAGTTTTCTTGAATTTTCCATATACCACAACCAAAAACAATATAGAGTCTGTGTGCAATGCTATTTCAATATGCATATATATGAACGTTTTGCTTAATGCACCCTCCTGTCCCTGTCCCCCAAGTTTTTCCCTTGTTTTACTCTTTGTCCTCCACAAAAACATTCCCAACATTTAAATAAATGTGATGTGAAACATTTTGGGAAATCATTCTAAGGAAGATTCTCTTTGTTTGTCTGTAACAAATATATTTATCATCTCCCAAGTTGAGAGACGTCTACTTCATGTTTTAAATGTTTTAAATAAATATTTAAAAGTTTATTTCTCTCTGACCAACACTTGGCCCTTATTTTTAATTTATGAAGAACATTCCACAGGACTTGTCTTCATAAAGGGAACAGTTATATATAGATAGATTCAATGAATGCTTTTTTTCATAATGTTCCATTTACTAAGGACAACAGATGGACATTCTAAGCTGTTAATAAATGCAGACGAAAGATGATATACTGGCTGGCTGGCTGGCTGGCGAGTTAGCAGAGATCTCCCAAGATGAAATGATGACTTCAGCCAAGATAAATGCTCCCCAGTTGTCTAGATAGATGGGTCAATACTTGTTTCACTAGGTAGTAAACACATGCAGTGTTAACTGGTCATTTACAGTCATTTAATAATCATTTAAATATATATCCACAGATTTGGATATTGAACAGTTTATTGTCATTATCAATAAAGGACTTTGGAGGCAGAACACATAATTATTTTGTAATTCTATTTAAAAAGGGGTGAGGGCTAATCAAGCATGTTGTTAATAAGAAACAAACAAATGAAGACACCACACAGCTGTTAATTTCCATAATCTATACTGCATAATCTGTCTAGAATCCTAAAACACAACTCTACTCAGAAATCCTAAATCATGGTGGCTTCATGTAATCTTCCATTTCTTCCTTCGCTTTCTGGAAATACAGCTAAAACAAAAATGAAATGCATATACAGGTATCACCTTAGATTGGACCAATATGTTTTTTTTAAAAAGGAGGATTGTTAAATAGAAGTCTATACAAAGTTAACCAATTTAGACATGCCTGTAGCACCTTGGAATAGAGCCCCTTGTGGGCTAGTGATTCTGTGTTGGACTGGCAACCGCAAGTTCAGAAGTTGAAAGCCAATAGTCACTCACCAAGAGAAAGAAGAATGTTTTCACTCCCATAAAGAATGAGTCACAGAAAGCCAGCAGGACAGTTCTTCCTGGCCTTATAGGTTTGCTATGAGTCCGCATCCACTTGAAGGCCGTGAGTTGATTTTAATACAATAATACCTTGGAAAGAACCCTGGTGGAGCAGTGGCTAAGCACTTGGCTGCGCTTCAAATATTTGGTGGGTTGAATCTACCAGTCACTCTCTAGGAGAAAAATTGGGCAATCTAACTTTCTAAAGATTTACAACCTCAGAAACCTTCAATGGGCAGTCCTCCACTGTATTTGAGGGTCACTATGTGTCAGAATCAAGTCAATGGCAATGGATTTAGATTTGGTTTAAAGTAACTCGGTACTTGCATTCCAAATTAATGTAGCCATTTTCAAATAAGCATAGGAATTAGCTTCTGAAATGTTTGACAGTGCCTAATGAGCCATCATCATAAGCAATAGAGTGTTAAAATGGCAAAAGGAAAATACTATTTGAGATAAAGCCTTCCTGATTATTTTTAGATTTTCCACAATATTATTCCCCTAATGCAAATGCCATGTGAATGACTACTTCTCCTAGTTTAGATCTGAAACTGATGGACTGTGACCAAATAACCAGACATCACATTTTATCAAGCTTCTTTGATCCCAAAAGCATGTAAGTCTATTAATATTCTACTGTTTCATGGGACTGACTAACTGCTCACCCTGTGGCTCCCCTGCAGAGTAATGCTGAAAGTTGTGAAAGAGGCACTTTTGTGGGAGCTAATGCCAGTTATGAAGAATTCCACTGATACCACCCTGACCGTGATAATTCAAAATAATCTAGAAGAAGTTATTGTAGTCTAAAGAGTAGGGTCCAGAAAGAGGGTCCAGTCTGCTCCAAGCTGCTTCCTTGGAAATCAACACTTGCCTGGCTTTCCAGGGCTCCTTTCAGTGACTGGTTAGCAACCCTTCTGACAGGACAATTGCATGGATCACCAGGGGAATCCGAAGTTAGGAGTACTTTAGAACTCCCTAAAACTAGTTATGCAGACCTTTCAAAAACAGTCAGCCTTTTGTATCCATTTGAATTGATTTCTTTAAGCATGTCATGCCTTTGTGTCTTTTGACTTCTCCTCGCCCCTAGACAGAGCCATTCCCATGCCAGTTGGATAGCCATTCCTATGTCAGTTGGCTTTCACACATTTGGGGCAGGAGGGACAAGTGTTAAAGGGGTGTTTATTTTAAGTCATTTTCTTAATCCCTCCAGACCAAGAGTCAAAAAGACTACCTATATTAAGTAGTCCAAGGGGAGGACTGTCAGGTTCTGTGGCCTCAGACATCTGGCTTCCGCATGGAGTTCAACATCCTTTGAATTATCCTTCAAAACCTGGCAGGATTTCATTCTTCTTCGAATTCATTTTACCTAGAATATTCTCCCACACATACCCCTCCTGGTATGGGGCTACATTCTCCATAGCCTTGTAAATACTCATCTGATACTTTGTTTTCTTTTTCCCTAGATTCCCTAAAAACATCTGCTTTGGATCAAAATCACAACACACTGACTAACTGGGTATTCTAAACCAAACAGGCTTGGTTAGGTAAATATCCCATAGATAAACAAAATATATTTTCCATGTTAATCCTTTTCCAATCCAACGAGAGGGTATTTTGAACAAGCATGGCAATCAATTAAAAAGGCAAATATCAGAGAACTGTAGAATGTCAGAGCTAGAAAGGAGGGGACTCTGAGGTCACCTAAAACAATGTCCTGATTTTCTCATAGAAGGAAACCAAGGTCTAGTGAGGTATCTTGTGTTAGGCTGGATAGTTTGGAGAAACAAAAACAGTGATACTCATAGGTGTACAAGAAAGTGCTTGGTATCAGCAAGTAATTTTATATCAAGAAGGCATCTCAGCCTGGTTCAACTCAAGTCTATGGGTGCAATGCTATCAAGAGCCCTATTTAGATGTGCATAACTTTAGGCCAATGGTGCAGAAATGTAAAGCACGATCTAGAAAGCTCACACATTGATAGGTGCAGAATCACATGGATCCCAGCATAAAAAGGCCTACATAGGGCTTCCCCTGATGGCCGACAGAGTTCCAGCAAAGATAGAGGGAGAAAGAGAGGGGGTGGGGGAGAGAGAGAGAGAGAGAAGATCGCCAGTTTCTCTCTTATTAAAAGGTCACCCTTTCTAGGAGGCATCATTAATCTCATTGACAGACTGAACTCCATGCCTACACAAGTGCAGGTGGACACAATGTATAACTGCTACATGTATTGTCCAAGGATCTATTGAGTGATCAACTATGTATATATTTAGTGGACCAAGTATATAGTGGGAAGTTTAATGAATCCTGTAACCTACTTTGAAATATATGCAAAAATAAAATGGATTAAGGGATGATCTCAAGAATGGATAGAACAGTGTACATTGATAAGTAAAATGTACCAATCTATCAGGGAATCTAGGTAGTTTGCGATACAGAGTTCTAGAGTTATAGTGGTTAGGCACCCTACTGTTAACCACTGGATTTGGTGGTTCAAACTCACAGCAGTTCTAAGAGTGAAAGATGTGGCAATCTGCCTCTGGCAAGATGGTTGTTGCTGTTTGGTGCCGTCCAGTTGGTTCCAATGTAAAGCAGCACTATGCTCAACAGAACAAAACAGTGTTAGGTCCTGTGCCACCCACACAATCATCAAAATGTTTGAACCTACAGCTGCAACCATTGTCATGGAGGGTCTTTCTCTTTGTCACTGACCCTCTACTTTCCCAAGCATGATGTGCAGATTGCAGCTTTGAGAATCCTGTAGGACAGTTTGTTCTGTCCTATATGGTCCCAATGAGTAGGAATGGACTTGATAGCAGAGGATTTGGTTTACTATTGCTTCTTGTAAAAGTTTTCCAAGTCTTTGGTCCTTATATAAGAACTTTCATAATAAGATATCGGAGTAGTAGATGTAAAATTGCTTTCTATTTTCACTCTATTGGAGTAGCTCACAGACCATTCACTTTTGTCCTCTTATCTCTAGCTGGATGGAGGTCAGAATTAGATCTCAAGAGGTCATTGATTTCTATTTCCTCTGATGGATCTTGCAACTCTTGATATAAATCATTATTTTTTAAGGCAGTGATTGGTCCAAGGCACAGCAAAATCACAATTATGAAAATAATTTATGGAGACTGTTCCTGGCTCATGCAAGATAAATTTAAAGGATCATCATATTTAGTCATAATCTCCTTAATTGATGCAAATGTGTTTGGGCTGCATGATCTGGGCTAGTGGCTTCATAACTGCACAGAAACAGGCATCACATTTACCACACTCCCAGCAATAAACTGCTCTCTGAGACATCCCATGAGCTCAGAGGAACAGACAAGCCCTACAATGCTTTTAGAATCTCTCTTCCTTTTTGATGTTGTGTTTTATTCACTGTAAATCTTAGCCAGTAGTGCCAGACACATCTGTGGTGTGGCTCCCACCTTTCCAATATTAATTCCTTTGGTATTCCTTGCTCAAACCCCAAGCCAAATGTATGGCCCAAGAGTTGATTCCAGCTCATAGTGACCTCAAGTCACACTTCTTTCTTCCAAAGGAAATGCTTGTATATCCCTGGGCAAGTCAAGCATCTTTTCATAACTTAGTTAAATGGCTAAACCTATTCTAATTTCTTATTGGGTCAATTATCAATTTAATCATTTTTTCAATTTTCTCTGCAATTACAATGTGCTAGAAATTCTATTATAAATGGTAATAAGACCATTGCTATCCTGGCTTTTGTGAATTCTATAGTGTAACCAAAAGGGAAATTGCCTTTATAATTTTACAGAGCTGAAGCTATTATGTTCCATAATTCTATTGACATTACTAATTATGACCATTAATAATGTTATACAATTGAGAAACTTTGGATATATGGAGATTGCATAATGGAGAGAAATGTCAAAGTAAGGAGTGGCGAAAGTGGAAAAATGTTAGAGTAGAGCTGTGTCTCCTAGTTTTATATTCTAAAATTACATTGTAGGACAGCAAAGTCCCACTGACCCAAGCTCACCAAAATCTGCTTAGTATTGAAAACTAGATCCAGACATAGTTCACTGAACACTGCTGGAGATGAGCAGGACTAGCCTTGGAAACAAAAGAATCCAACAAAAAGAGTGGAGAGAAGGAAACCATGTGAAAATTGTCTTTTTGTTGTTGTTGTTGCTATTTATTTTTAATTTTTATTGTGAATTAGGTGTAGATTTACCAAAGAGATACTCAGTTTTACATCTGACAATTCACACACATTTTGTTTCAACCTATCCATTGCAATAACTTCAGTTCTCCCACTTCCTCATTGTATATCCTGTTCTAATGTATCATTCTTTCCTCTGAACTTGGTCTTTGGGTAAATGCTGCCCTTTTGATCTTACATTGTTAAGCACCATATTCTAACACAGGAATGAATTCAGTTCAAAACCTGAGGAGTGACTAAGTATCATAGTCTTGGGATCCCACCAGTTTCTTTCTGACTAATAACACTGGAATCTTTTATGATTTTGATTTATGTTCCACATTTCATTGATGTTTTCCAACACCTTATTGTGGCCCTTTTCAGAGTAGTTGGTATGGTAGTAGGACATCATCTATTTCTGGCCTCAGGGCTGTGGAGATTCTTGTTCACATGGTCCGTTTTGGCTATGTATCTATGTGTGTCTTTCAATTTTCATCACCCCTCTTTCTTTGGAAGATGAAAAATCAATAGTTACACCTTAAAATGGATGCCCAAGAGCTTATAAGACCCCAGTTGCTATCCATCGAAGTCAGATATCTTTGTGAACTAAGCTGTTCCAATTGTTTTTGATATTAACCAAGACTATAGTGCTGATCCCCCAGACCCCAAAACTCTTGAACTCATGGTGTTTGATTATGTCTAAGAAGTTTTCACAATGTTCCCCCTGTCTGCGTCACTACCTCCATGAATAGATTTGCAGCAAAGTTTCGGAGCACCAAATTATTTAATGTGGTTTTCCTAGCCATAGTCTCTGTAATGCCCACCAAATGGCCTTTACTTGATAGATCTGAGTAGGGTGAGGTGATTCAGTTGGTAATGGGAGTCATTTAGATCAGCAGTTCTCAACCTGAAGGTCACGACCCCTGTGGGGAGTGCATGACCCCTTCACAGGGGTTACTTAATACCATATTTCTGATGGTCTTAGGAAAAACATTCCTTCTCTATCCATCTCCAGGCAGGTATACCCACATGTAGTTACGCCCATATATGGGATCACCACAACATGAGGAACTGTATTAAAGGGTTGCAGCATTAGGAAGATTGAGAACCACTGATTTAGATTGTCATTGTACTACACATAAAATGAACCCTCTCCAGTAAGTGTGCAGTGTAGCAACAGCTTTCTTCAGGTTCTTTAATGCTTCTCCCCTCCTCCCCCACACTATTATAACTCTAATTTTACCTTTCAAATCTTATTAGACCAGAGTATGTACATGGGTACAGACAAGAGCTGGGAACAATGGAAATATAGGACAGATAAACCACTCAGGACCAATATTGAGAGTAGCCATACCTGGAGGGAAAGGGGAAGCGGGGGGGAGAAATGTGGAACTGATCACAATGACCAAACTATAATCCCCTCCCTGAGAAATGGACAACAGACAAGGGGTTGGGGGGAGATACCAGACTGTGCTAGACATGAAAAAAACAATAATTTGCAAATTATCATGAATTCATGAGGGAGGGAGGAAAGGAGGGAGGGAGAGCAGGAGGGGGAAATGAGCTGATAGCAAGGGCTCAAGTAGAAAGAAAATGATTTGAAAACTATGATGGCAACAAATGTGCTTGAGACAGTGGATGGATGTGATGGGTTGTACGAACTCCCAATAAAATTAATTTTTTAAATGAGCCTTCTCAGAATCAGGAGGGGAATGTCTCACTACTAGCAAAACTAGGAGTGGAACATGATCTCAGGACACTAAGGTGACACTATACAGTGAGCATCCTTGACTGGGGAGGACAACTTTGACATCAGCAAAGTGACAGGGAACGAGAGACAGCAGAATGGGAACCTGAATAAGAGACCAAGTGGTGGACTTTACAGCCCACAGAGCAAATTCAATAGCTTGCTCTGGGACAGGAGACCAGTTTTCAAGTTAGGTGCCTCTGAGCACTCATTTGATAGAGTTATATTTGCTGACACATGGAGCTAAGCCGAGTACCAGCAGAGGGAAGCTTGATGGAGTGGAATGACTCTATGCTCTTCATTTGGGGAGCTGGGCTGAGAACTGCCTTTGGATTGATGGTGGCAGTAGAGTGGCATGTTCTCGGGGCATTGACCAAGATGGAGTGCACAACTTTAGCCTGGACATATCCTCCTGAACTTGCACAATAAATGGTATCATCATGAGCCTCCTTGTCTGTGAGTTCTGGGTGGTCATTGCAATGAATTATATAATCCAGATGAAAAACTTACTTGAGCTAGAACAAAGAAAGCCTTTAAGGAGGAACCTGTTGGTTATGAGTGAATTATGCAATGCTAGCTATGTGTCTGTATGCATGAATCATAAGAAGTTGCCATTGGTAGTTGCCACTGTGTTGACTTATACTCAGAGACCAAATACACAACTGAATAAAACATGATTCTGTCCTGCATCATCTTCATCATCATTGATGGATTTGAGTCTACTTTTGCAGCTTCTCTCTAGTGCCTTCTAAGCTAATAATTCATCTTCTAGAAGCATATTATGCATGATTTTATTGTGATTTATGTCCTCTTTATTGGCTAATTTTTAGAAGTAGATAACCAGGAATTTCTTCTTAATCATAATAAGCAGGGTATGATTGTGACAGTCACTGATCTGTGTCAATTTCAGTACTATGTGTGTAGGGGTGGAGTCTAGTCTGTCAATCTGGAGATAGCCAATGAGACCTCTGTTTAGGCATGATTTTCTCTGAGAATTCTGGACAATCTTGCAGTATTTCCCCCAAGGGGATGAGAACCCATCGACTCAGTCCCTGGGAGACACTCTACTGACAAGATGAGATGACAGCATGCTACTAGATCCTGATTCCTGAAGACTGGAGGAACAAGAGAATTCACATAGACTTACCCTGATGGAACTAAACTTCTGGGGTCAGAGAAGCCATATGGAGACTTCTGCCAGTGCTGAGATATTTGGGAGGCCACAGGGAGACCCCTACCAGCACTGAAATGCTTCTACCGCCACTGGATATTGCCAAAGGACCCTGAGCCTTGGAAACAAGGAGCCATGTGGAGACCCCTGCCAACACCTGGATACTTCCACTGCAAGACTCAGCATCCACTGGCCTGTGATAATCCTGGTGTCATTGCAAGTGCCTCGTGAGTTGGAAGAAGACATTAAAGACGACATTGGACATATAGGCTAATATCAGACTTATGACCTTAGACTGCACTGGACTGGGTTGAGATGCTTTTTCAATGGTCCATTCCTCTTGTATATAAATCTCTCCCTTAAATACATATGTGTGTTTGTGAATTTGTTTCTCTATTCTGCCCAGACTAATACAGTGTTTTTGTTGTTTTGTATTTTTGCACCTCAAAGAATTTCTTTGTGTTTATTTGAACTCTGATAAATGGATTGGCACACAACAATTGCTTTCAGGACTTGCTTTGTGAAACTTTATGAAGAAAGACTTGTATATATGGTAAGCTTACAAGACCAGGCAAATTTAAATAGTACACTTAGAATTTGCTAGAATTAATATTTAGTAGAACAAAAAATCCACTTTAATTAATAACATTTGATTGTTTTTCATGAACATCAACTGTTTCATGAACATCAACCCTGTTTTATTTTATAGTTAATTGATATAAAATTCACATATCATGCACTTCCATGTTCATTTTCTTTTAAAAAGAGTTGTATATACATAATCACATTCAGTTCTAGTGTACCCTCTCCATTTCCATATTCATTATTTCCCCTCAATCCCCATCCCTGATAAACCCTTGAGTCAGTTATTATCTCTATGCATCCATTCCTTATGTGCTCATAAAGTGGGAAACATAACAGAAACAATAAAAATCAAAATGAAACAAAAAGAAAATAATCATAATAAAGATAAAAATAAGAAGAAAAGTAAGAAAAAAAAGACTACCAGCAATATTGAAATCTGCCAAAGAGAAAAATTCTGTTATGGAGCAAGTGAGAAATATTTAAACTAAGAGCAAATTCAGTTTGGGTTAAGAGGGAGGTCAAATTGAGTAACTACTTGCTAAAACGTAGTCCCATTCTGCATAATCAAGTTTGGAATAATCTCTGAAACATAAAAAAGCTGTTCAGGTACCTCAACTCTGACCAGAGGGGATCTAACAGAGGCTCCATTGGACTAGATACTCTGTAGATGAAGTTTTAGCTCCCGTTGTCCTCCAAAGCCTTCTACCAATTGGGTGCTCATAATTTAAGTTTTGAGACTTTTCTCTTCATCATATTTGGATTTTGTTATCTTAATCTTTGAATTATACAGGCTGATGTGCTTCTTCCATGTTGACTTAGTTGATGCCCAACTTACATGGCTGGTTCTTGAATACAAGCCATTAAAACCCCCATCATTTTCCCAGTATAGACAGCAGGGCACCATCTGCTTTCTTCATCACAATTTTCTGTAGCACTGTTATCCCCAGTGATCTCTTCATGAAGGTGAGTTTTGAGTAGAGTCAGGCCAGAAGAGCAAATTTTTCTTGGATTGATTGGGACTAGAAATACATGGGAGTCCAGAATCAATCTGCCTGTCCATGGGTTATGAATAGGTGAAGAACAGATGAGTTGTGGGATGACATAAAGGACATCCCACATGAAGAAAGCAAGGAGACATTAAAAAAGAGACAAAAATAGATGTCAGAAGAGAGTTTGAAATTACTCTTGAATATAAACTAGCTATCCTCTGATTGGACAGGTAAGGAAGAGAAGCTGGTGTCTCAAAGAAATGTTCAATTTGTATTATAAAAAAGGCTGGAGGTAGATGGCAAATCCTCAAAAGGAAATGCCATGACAAAAATTTCCCATCAGACTATCTTTCAGATTGATTGCTGAGAAAAGAAACCATTTTCAGGTACAGGAAGTGAACAATGATCCGACATATAATCCATCCTCCAGTAGAATCAATTATGTCTTTCTGACTTAAGCACTCTCTTCCCCAATGGATTACAAAGGTTGAAAATGAAAGGGGTTCATTTCTATGGTAGAAGCACACTGGTAGATCTGGGAGCTCCTAAGAGAACAATCAGATAAAGGAGCTCAAGTTTATGATTTAGATGGATTCCAGAGAGGTAAAAAAATGAAGGTTTGGGGTTTTAGGACCCTTAAGTCAAAATCACTGTTGGAGATTTCTGTGAAATCTCAGCTTTTTTTTTAAGAAATCAAATTGGAAGGAAATCCAATGACAGTTCTTATCTCTGGTTAATTTAAATTAATTCCAAAATAAATTTAAGAGTAGGTGTGAAATATTCCATTAAATAACTTTACATTAACTGGGTTACTCATTCTGATTTGGTGATTATTTCATCAGATACACTGTTAAATCAGGACCATTTTTAGTTTTCAGCTTCATGCATTAAAATGTATTCAAAGTAGGCTGAGCTGCAAGTGCTATGAAGTTATGAAAGCTTTCTATCCAAGACCTCTTCAGAATAGACCTGCCAGAGCAGAAGTGTTGCCTAGCAGGGCCAGATAATCCATTCCACAGCTGAATCTTGCTCATGGTCATCACGTGCAGACCCCTGGGGCACTAATCAAAGTGCCTCCAGTAGAGCCTTCCCAGGCTAGTTTCCACAGAGTCATGAGGACATAGGTGTTCAGAAGGTAAGCTCAGAGCCTCAGTTTGGAGCCCCTGGATTCTGAGAGTGGGGATTTACAGCAGGAGACAGCCAGCATTGGCAATGGCAGACTTCCCGGAAGAAGAGGCTGAATGCCACTGATGGTCAATCAAATGAACTGGTCAAAGGGTTCAGGATGGGGGAAAAGACCTATCCATTTCCAACACAGCAATGCCAGGTAGTGTATTCATAAATCTCATTTGATGACATAAAGAATTGTTCAGGTCCACATAAAAATACTTGTCCAGATCCAACCTGGTCTAAGCCATTCTGGAATTGAGCACTACTGAGAAAATGTACCAATGCAATTAGTTGATGTACAAAATTGGACCGTTTTTGAGCCAGACACCTGTATCTAGCATCAGCACTGAAGCAAATGTTTGAAGATACTATTTTCTATGTTTTCTTCAGTCAGGTAGAGTCCATCTTTCATTTTAACAAGTCTACTCACGTGATTTTCATGGTGAATGTGTTCTTTGGATAAGAGAGGATTTCTTTTTAATTTATGCTACAACTATTTCCAGAGCATCTATTAAGTGCCTCCCTGCTGCTAACTGGAAAGTTGGAGGTTTGAGTTCACCCAGCAACTCAATAAGGAGAAAGATCTGTTGATCTCTCATAGGGAGGACGGACTAGAAAACCCTTTTGAGCAGCAATATGCGGTCACCATTAGTCAGAAGCTCCTGGACGCCTGACATTAACAACTACATGACAAACCTTGTACTTGGCAGTGGGAACTTAGTAATTAATTAGACATGGCCTAGGGGAGGGGGAACGTAGAAAGAGATGTTAAAAATACTCTCTGTGGAATCATCTTGGCTTTGACTTATATAGTATATCAGCTCACATCGTGGGGGCGGGGGTGGGCTCCTTTATCACCTAATCAAATAGTGGGTCCTATGAAGAGGTTTCCAAATGGTTGTAGAAAAATATCTATTGCCTTCTAGTTCTGTTTTTCCATGAAGTTTTTGACCACCACCCCCACCACCCCCATTCTGAGATCTTATCACTTTATAGACATTTCTTCTTCCAGAGAAGACAGCTGCGTTTGGCCAAATTATAAAAAGGCAAAAAGAAATTTCCCCAAAAGCAACATTGAGCATGCTGTGTAAAAAGATGTAGTAGTTTCTTTTCTTGGTGCCCTAGTCCAAGATCCGTGTGACCATGCGGAAAGCCCTGTGTTCTTCTTCATTATTCTCTACTGACTAATTGTGCATAGCCTGATCACCATTCTTGGTAGGTGTGTTTCGGCGACGCAAAGCAGGGAGGGAGACAGTGCAGAATGCAAGAACTACTGCAACGAATTCCAACTAAAATATTTCATTTACCTTTTTCCCTGCATACGTAAGGCCTCTTGGAGTCAGTTAATACTCGAAGGCGAATGACTACCACAGCAGGGATAAAGAAGTCAGCTTGAGGGAGCAGAAAAGAGCAGCATTGGAGGCAGGCAAAGCTGAGCTTGATGTGTTTCTGCTACCTAGCAGGTGTGAGGTCCTCGGTGATGTTATTGTTGAAAAGATTTCCTGGTCTTTATAATGTAGAGTGCCTGGGAAGTGCGAATGGCTAAAGCATGAAGGTGCTAACTGAAAAATTAGAGGTTCACATTTACCCAAGGGTGCCTCTGAACAAAACCTGGGTGATCCATGGGCCTGGATGTGGCCAGCTGGACTAGGATGCAGATTGCGTGGGACAATGGACTGTTGTTGATGGCAGTGAGCTCAAAATTTAGCACCCTATTTTTTATCTTCTTTTTGATCCATTTAAACTTGTTATGGTTTCTAACATTTTCTGCTTTCCTTTTGATTGAGGGATTCATCCGTTTTGCTTTGTGGCTGTTGTTAGTTTTTATGGTTAAAAGGTTTTCCTGTATATAAATCCTAGTATTGGTAAATTGACAGAGACAGTAACTGTATTAATGGTTCATTGATGGCATGGTGGGTAGGTTGGGGGGGGGATGGGGAACTAATAAGGACAAGGACAAGATTGAAAACATGCTTTTAAACTCATAGTCATGATGATTGCACAACTCTGCTTCATATGATTGAAATATTAGATTGTCTGATATGTGAATTGTATGCCAATAAAAGTGTTAAAAGAAAAAAATAAACCTGGGTGATCTACTTTGGAAAAATCACCCATTCAAAATCCAGTGGAGCAATTTCTCTCTGACACACATGGGGCCACCATGAGCTGGAATTGCCTACCCCTCATCTCGTTTTTGTCATGACAACACATCAGGGACAGGCAAACTTTGGGGATGGATGAGCCAATCCTATCTCTCGCCACAATTTTAAAATTATTCTAGGGCCATAACTCTATCTCTTGCAATTTATTTTATTTCAATGGAACTGGTATATAACAAGTAACTTTTGGATAAAATTCTACTTTACTTCAAATAATTATGGCATGTAATTTTAACAACTATTGCAAATCATTTTCATTATTCATTGTCCCCTTCATGCCGTGATATAAAATTCTCAAATTTGCGTAACGCCAAACAAGAAGTCTTTCTTAACTATTCTGTGTAAAAGAGTAGCTTTTCCCTTCCTGACAGCAATCCTCCCTCCCTTTCAGTCTAATGTCTCTCTGCATAAGGCGTAGTATTAACAGTTAACAATGCACTGCTTTACCTGGGTGATGTGTTTATGTTCTACCTTCTCCTCTAGAACGGAAGCTCAGTGATAGGAGGTCCTTTTCTGCTTTGGTCACTGTTTACCCCTAGGCTAGACCTAAACTTGGCACATAGTATTGTAGTTCTTTGTTGCCAACAAGTTGTTTCAATTCATGGTGATCTTACAGGTAACAGAACTAAGTATTGTTCAGACTGACACAATCTTGATAATAATTGGTATGGTAGAGTCCATTGTTTCAATTGTTCTCATTGAGGATTTCCCTTGTTGTCGTCAACTCCTCAGTTGTATGAGGTGTGATGTCATTTCCTAAAAGTTGGTCATTTTTCTGATGACATGTCCGAATTCCATGGGCCAAAGCCTCACCATCATGGCTTCTAAGAAACAGATGGTACACCCCACGAAATAAATAGTGATTCATGAATTCCTATTGTATACTTATCTTTACTTGATAAGTTCATACATATTTACACGAATTCATATAATGATGAAGCTTTTTCACTGAAAAAAAAACTTAGGTGTAATCAGGATTTTATAAAGTTGACCGTTTACAAAGCTACTTCACCCTTTTTGTAATGAGGCTAGCGAAAGCTGTAGTAAGCCTATTTTGCAGCTGATTTTACCTTGAACTCAATGAGTGATGTGCTTTGCCGGAAATCACACAGGTCATAAGGTGATTTCCACATTGGAGCCCAATTCTAGAAGAGGCCGCCTCAGTTTCGGTCAGAAATACAAAAAATGTCATTTTGAAGATGTAGAATATTATAGTGTTCAATTTCTCTTTCTCATTACATGGATTTCTAGTCAAGTTTCAATTTTCTAATATTAATGCAAGTATGGAAATTGTGACTTCTTCCTTACCTACTGACTGCACAAAGGTTGGAGGCAAGGAAAGAATGCCTGCTATGCAACCCTGCTTTTTCTCCAAACATGACACAGATTCCATCAAATTAATTCCAACTCATGGTGACCAGGAAGGACAGAGAAGAATTACCCCAATGAGTATCCAAGGTGGTAATCTCTGCATAAACAGATGGTCACACTGTCACATTTCTCATTCAGAGAGACTGGTGGGTTCAAATTGCCAACCTTTGGATTAGCAGCCAATTGTTTTAACCACTATTCCCGCTTGTGTAGAAATAAAATAAAAGAATTGGTGGCTTGATTTGAAAATACCTGCATAATGGCAATGCATGAGAAACAGAAAGGCCTGGCTGACATCTTGCAGAAAACATGAGGAGGGTTCTTTGTCCCAATTGGATCAGTATTTTCAACCATCACTGGAAAAATATGTGAGTTGCTAATACAAATGAGTTTGACAGTCTATGAAGGACTACCATGGAGAAGATGGAAGGTAGGCTGACATTAGCTTTCACCCCTTGTTCGGGTGGTACAGAAGTCTAAGTTTTGAGTGACTAATTGCCAGGTTGGTGGTCCAAACTCATCAGCTCTCTGCTCTCTTGAAGATTTAAGGTCTCAGAAACCCCGTGTGTCATTTCTACTGTGTCCTCTAGGGTTGTTCTGAAGTGGAATAAATCGCAGCTGGTTTGTTTATTTATTTATCTATTTATTTATTTAACTTATAGTCTAGCTCTCTGGTGGCACAGGGGTTAAGAACTCAGCTGTTAACCACACAGCAGGTGGTTCCAGGCACCAGCAGCTCTTCAAGGCATATATGAGGCTGTCTGCACCTGTAAAGACTTCCAGTCACAGAAATCCCAAGGAGCAGTTCCATTCGGTCCTATGAGTCACTGTGAGTCAGAAGGGACAAAGTGGCAATGGATTTCACTGTGGTTTGTTCTGTCATGCCACCACCATCACTCTGGCCACAGAGAGGCAACAATGGCCTTCTTCAGATCATTTCTTTTCTCTCCAGGTGCCCACTGTGGCCCCATCTATTCAAAACAGAAAAATCACTTGAAAAACTACTTTAGGCTAATTTAAGGTCTTAGTGATTCTCGAATACTTTTAGAGACAAATCTAAGTGTGGAACTAAGCTCCATCAACTGCTAGCTTCCATGCCTTGGACAAATCACATATCCTCCATCACCCTGTGCATTTTTTTTCTCATCTATAAAATGTAAACAAAAGTATTTCATTTTCAGAGTTGAAGTGATGATTTAGTGTATATGTGTGCGTTTGTGTGTGAGCATGTGTGTGTACTGTGTATTTAAGTATTTCCTATTTAGGAAAGAGGTGACACAATATAGCAAGTAGAATGACAGATACTAATATGATTTCTATGATACAGGTGTGTTATGAACTGCTTTAAAGTTTATAATACAATCATTGGTAAAATGGAAGTATTTTTTCACATTACAGGTGCATTAATCTGGATAGACTAAAGAAACAAATCCATAGATACTCATTCATATAAGAGGGAGTTTTGTATAAAAGGTAATTGTACATTAAGAAGGCATCCTAACCCAGTTGAGTCCAAGCCCATAAATTTAATATTAGTCCATATGTCTGGTGCCAATATAGAAAGTTCTCTTCATCCTCACAAAACATACAATGATGCCGAATGCAGGAAGATCACATGTCAGTGGGTAGAAAGTCTTTGGATCCATGGGCACTGTAAGCATCTCAGTGCTGGTAGGGCTCTCAACGTGGCTTCTCTGGCATCAGAGGACTGATTGCATCAGGGTAGGCCCACATGACTTCACCAGCTGAGGACATTAGGGTAGTTCCATCTATCTTGTCAGCTGCAATGTCTCCTGCCTGAAAAGAGGAAAACTAGATTTCCCAGAATTCTCAGAAGAAAGTTAGGCCTCATAGAGTATGATCTGATTGACAGGCTAGACTCCACCCCTGCACTCTTAATCCTCAAATTGGCAAGCAATCATGTAACCACCACAAGTCAGGTTAAGAACTGATAGTACAGTGTCTACAATATTGTCTAATACAGAGTAGACACTCCAAAACAACATATGCTACTGTGGTTGGTAGGTATATCCCTGTCCTTCCCAACTCAGAGCGAGCCCAAGTACAACAGATGGAAACAACACCCCACCATTGTGCTTACGTTGGCACCCATTCTTGCAGCCACTGTGTCAATCCATCTCTTCGAGTGACTTCCTCTTTTTCACTGCCCCTCTTCTGATGCCCTTCTTCTGGGACTGGTCTCTCCTGTCTTGTTATCCTTGTTCCGAGGGGTGTCTGCCTGTACTTTTTAAGAGACAGATTTTTTTTTGTTCTTTGGTCACTTCACGGCACCTTCCGCATTCTTCACCAGCACCACAATATGAACTGCCCGGTTCTTCTTTGATATTCTTTAGTCAATGTCTAAACTTCGCAAGATGTGACTGAAAAATGCACCTTCTATTTATATATTAATGTGGTTCTCAAGCTTCCTAATGCCCCAACATTTTCGTACAGTACCTCATGTTGTGGTGACCCCCAACCATAAAATTGTTTTCATTGCTACGTCATAGCTGTCATTTTGATACTGTTACGAACCAGGTGACCCTTGTGAAAGGGTCATTTTACCCCACAAGGGTCATGACCCACACGTTGAGAACCACTGCTCTAAGTCACTGGAGTGGTGATTTTAAGGGAATGGTTGAGCTGGAGAAGTCCTCAAGTCATCTTTTAAAACAGAACACCCATAATTATAGAAACACCAGTGACGATAGAAAACTATGCTGTTAGTATTTGATGTGGAAGATTGTATTTCCCAGGGATGATTACAAAATATTTGCCATCTTATGTGCTCTCCTTACAATAGCACTTTGGTACTCTTGAATCAAATGTGGGCTGTCTATCTTATTCCTGTGTGCGTAGATTCACCTTTGCAATTGACTTCATCTCTTAGTGATAATGTTATTGCGAAAGCACAGTTGTGAAAATGCTATACCTTATTTTGAGGGAAACTTCATCTTAAGCATGCATGCCAGCCACCATGTTACTATCAAACTACCCAGGGACTTATGTTATGGGGAAGCCCAAACAAACCCATGGAGCTAAGTAGCATAGATCTCACAAAAGCACTGAGAGATCCTCAACTGGGATTTTGACCAGAAAAACCCTTCCTAGGCTCTGAAAGGTCACAATCAGTGAGAAATAGTAAAATGATTGCGGTTGCTTTAAAACATTTCAGGTTGGAGTGGTTCTTTATACAGTTTTAGATGACTGATTTACTATGCGACACGCTGTGCTATATGGTAAGTTCTTTTATTATGTATTATTTGACACAACTGACCCCAAGAAATCAATAGTATAATCTCATTTATCACTGAGGAAAAGGAAGACCTGGAAAGTTAAGTGATTTGTCAGAGGTCAAACAGCCACAGGCAGTGACAGAGCTGGGATTCAAACTTAGAGCGTGCTGATTCAAGGCAAAAGTCAGCTGAGCCAAACTATTCATCAGAGAGGAAGAGGTAGATATAAAATTTGCTGATGGTGTAGCTTTTTCTCAAGTTTCAAACACCTCATTTAAACTGAAATTATATAAGCAGATATGATATATTTCACATTTTCCCTTGTTTGGGGCTGATGGATTTCCATATTTGGTGCCACAATGATGAGTTAGTGCTCTTTTTAGCTACCTGAAATGAAAAACTGAAACAGGTTCGATATTTACATTTCATTTTAGTAGATCCTAGTCATGTTATTGTTATTCAATTTCTCATGGTCATTTTGTGATTTCTCACTTGTATTAATCACATGGGAAATTGAGTCAATGATTTAACGTGTTTTTTTTCCCAAGTATTTCTGGGGATATCTAATTTGGGTTATATTTCCTGTAAAAACAACAATAAAAACAATATCAACATCATTCTAAAGAAGTGGAAATTACTGTCATGTCATTGTATTGCTAGAAAGCGTACAGTGAACAAAGATAGCCAATTAAACAGGATATAACCACTCTCTTGAAGTTACTGCAGGTAATTAAAAATGGCATGATTTCCATCATTGTGCATATTTCCAACATGCACAATGTTTTTATTTTTTTCTACCTATGATTCTGACAACAGTTTGCCTCTGAAAGGTCACAGTTTCTTCTTCAGAAGAATATGCACAAAACCCTTGCAGTTATAACTTACACCATCTCTGGGAGACAGACTGGAGTTTTCTGAGAATAAGGGACAAGAGACCACAAATTTTATTTCATTTCTCTTTCTCAAAATTCCCCACCTCAAAACTTCTATTACTCTGGTAATGTGAATCTCCTTCACTGTTGGTTGAGAAATAAGTATATTAAGGGTAAAACCAGTTGAGATTTTGCTTGATTAATGGTTGGTAGGTACTGATGATGTGACGCTTGCTAAAATTCAGATTTGCAATCCCAGCTTGCCCCAGATTACAGAGCACCAGGGCTAGTAGGACCCCTAGATTCATTGAATCATTGATTTTTTGACTAATGTGCTAAGTCCTGCTTCCCAAGAGGTAGACCCTTGTCCACAGTTGTGTGGTAAGCTGGTTCCCAGCTTCCGGGATATCCAAACCTTTTATCATACTCACTTTCCATTACTCTGGGAGTCTCCTTCATCAGGTTTTCCATTTTTCTTTAGAGTTCACCAAAATCTCATCTTTCAATATACTTACCATATATATGCAACTTAGTCTTCTCCTGGATATATTTGATTGTCCTTCAAACTCTCAATAGTGGTATCAAAACACAATTATAAGGTAAAGATTCCCTGGCTAGCACAAATGGTTACACATTTAGCTGCTAACCCCAAAGTAAGAGGTTTGTGCCCACCCAGTAGGGAGATTCAGAAGATAGGCCTGTTAATCCACCTTTGAGATGCTAGTCATGAAAAATCCAGTCTCAAAGGCTAGGTCATTCAATTGACATAATATAGTTCTCAAAGTTAATGTTTTATACTCCATGCTGAGTAGTGTCTTAAAAACTAATGCCATCAAAGACACAGCACTTTGTCTTTCATTGTCCAGAGTAAAGAAGAGTGGTGACAATCAAATATTCAAGGAAGCAATTAGTCTAAAGAACTAATATATATGAACCATGACCTCTAATACCCAGTGACCAGAACTACATACTGGCTGGTTTCCACTTCAAATCACTCAGATCAGGAAAACAGAAGGTCATGGAGAGAATGGGGAAAATACAATTCAAAAATCGTAAAGAGACCACATTTAATGGTCGGATGAAGCCTGGGGGAAGTCCTGAAACTGTGGCCCGTGGACACCCTTCAATCTGGAACTACACCCTGCCTCAGGAACCACCTTTTGACTCAACAAAAATAGACTTATCAAGTGAACAGCATCACTCTTTACAACAATTAAATATATGAGATTCAAACAGCAGCATTTGCCCTCAATCAAGGCTCAGAAGGCAGGAAAGAGCAAGAAAGAATTATAAATAGATAGGAAGGGCCCGATAAAGAACTTGGAAGAATACTATCATCTTGATGGGCTTGCAACTGATAGTATGAAAAAAATGTGTATATATTGCTGAATAGAAAACTAATTTGATCTGTAAATTTTCTTGCAAAACACAATCAATGGAAAAATAAAAATGAAAATGCTCTATGAACCACTGATCTGCTCTGATACCCATTGGGGCCATACACACAGAGAGAATTATAGAACGGACACCCATTGTGTGGCCTTTGCGCTTTAGAAGGATTCTAGGTGGGATTTGCTGAGTTCTAGAGAAATGAGTTTTACCTCTGCCCCACACTTAGCCAGCCCTAGGAAAACCACTCGACTACATAGGATAGGAGTAAAACAATGAATGGTAGAAGGAAACATTTTCTTTTCAGAGTCAATGGACAAAGAACATCTCCAAGTTCTGAATCACTCCAGATTGTCACCTTTTCAAGCAGAGACCTTTCCTATTTACTTGCTAGGATGTTTTCTGAAAGAAACGAGACAAATTCTATCCAGTTTCCAGGGCTCCCTTTGAGGTAATGTTGCTTTTAAATGGATTCCCTGGTTCTACCTCTGCACCTCTGTCCTGGGACTGTCCAATGAGTAGACTCCCTCTTGTGTTTCACAATAAATACACTCAGATGTGAGTGGAGGGCCTCAAGACCCTCTTTGTAAATGAGGGGTGATTGTCAACACTCCCAAATTGAAGCCTATTTGCCTGATTCATTTTTTAAATTAATCTTACAAATATAAATGAGGCTATTTTCCCATAAGTGCACCTGGCCTTTGATGTGAATCTCTAGAAGGCAGGCGATTTTGAGTGATGAAATTACTTGAATAATTCAGTAAATAAACCTGTGGTTTCAGAAGAAATTAGTGTTTTAAGGGACCTGAATGAAATGCATAACCCTCTGTCAAAACAAATTTAGCAGAGTGTGTCTCGCCTCTTCACTGGACTTGCAATACTCATCCAAGGCCAAATGGAGTGTGTTCCATTCAACAGGAGTCAATAATGTTGCCCCAAGTGAGGTGTCATGTTTCCCACCATGAGTTTCATTCCTGAGATAAACTGTCACAGCTGCAAGTGTACAAGATGGTCTCAGGCCAGTCATTGTGTGTATAGACGGGAACACAATATGGGTATAAAGTGCCCTTGTAAAACAGAAAGCAATTAATTAAATAGCAGTGAGTCTCAGAGTCTTCTGCATATTACTGAAAAGTTCACCAAGGCGCAAGCAAGCCTGTTGCAAATATGTTCGCATATCTAGCACGTAATACTCACCATAGACATTTGCTTGAGAGGAAACAGGAAAGAAAAATAATAATTATCTCAAATGTGGTAGCTCATGTATCAGTTTTAATGTCTATCGGTTATTTAAGATTTGCCCAACAAGCTTATAAATCAGTGCCTATCACACTTGTTAAAGATTCAGAGGTCCAACGGCCCAAAAGTCTGCTTCCAGTGATGCCCACTATGCTGGTCAATGGACCGTACTGTAAGCTTCAGGCTCTACAGCTCAGCTTCCCAATGACTGAGGCAGCACTAGACTGAGAATGAATTGCTATGGCCAAAGATAGCTACATTTGTGCCCTTGAATCAGTTCAGCAAGATTTGAGTCAAATGCTTCAGGCAAGGATGCTGTCTGCACTGTGTTGTGCAAATGGTATCCTTTTCTTTCTGTGACACAATAGGGGACAAGTTGGGAGGTCCTTCTGAAAATAATCATGGAGATCTAACACAATTCCCCGGACAGAAATGTTTGTGTGTGTGCGGAAACTAACTTGTATGTCACAAAAGAATCAATGTCCATTTCAGCTTTACTTTTGCTCCTTTATAGTCACTCAGACCAATATTCACATCCGATGGGTAAGGGATCTGGCGTGGTTTTAAAAACTGTGACCCTTCTCGCCATCTTTTTTCCAATTAATCAATTCATTTTTAATGTATGTTGTTATTTATATATTTCTGAAATTTCATTCCCCTTTTCTTTGTGAAGTATCATGCATACAGAGAAAATTGTATAGAGCCCACATCATCAAATTAGTAATAGTATCTCATGAGACACCCTCAGGTTTGTCATTTTTTTAGAAATATATAAGTTTAAACTAATAATAATCATGCTAATAAATATAGTTATAAATTAATCCACACTTACTATGTACAAGTATACGAAGCACTTTTCATGTGCTGATTCATAATCCTGAAAGAGAATACAATAAACCAGTTATGATCAAGTTAATTTCAACTCATGGTGACCCGGAGTGTGTCAGAGAAGAATTGAGATATATATAGTGACAGAGAAGAAGATTAGAAATGGATCAAGGGGCCAAGCATGGTAACCATTTGTATCAGCAAGGTCAATATAAAAGATATATGTATGTCCTCAAGGCCTGCTCCTCTTCCAACCCCTTCTAGCACATGGGTCAAGCCAAAGAGCCAAGGTCAGTTTTCACTTCTATTTCTCTCATTTCTCATATTAATTCCGCTTTCAAAATATGTTCTGGATTTACTTCTTTCCATCTCCTTGGGCCTAGTAGGATGTGTTCTCACAGGGCTGCTTCTCCCTGTTCTTCTCTCTGAGCACCTTTGCTTGACTGACGAGGCTTATGGTTACAAGTCACAACTGGTGAATCCAGATTTGTAGAATTATGTGCCAAGCTCCTTTCTTAAAATCTTACACAGAATAGCACAGCTGGGACTCACAATAACCTTTGAGTCATACTTTATTCTCCCTATTTTACAGGGGTGGCGAGTAATAGAGAAGCCAGGGTAACAACCATGGGAAACTTCCAACCAAAGCAATCTCAGTCTAGAGAAGTGATTCTCAACTTTCCCCACGCTGTGACCTTTTCATAGTTCTTCATGCTCTGGTGACCTCCCACCATAAAATTATTTTCGTTGCTACTTCATCACTGTCATTTTGGTAAGAAATCGGTGACCCCTGTGAAAGGTCCTTCAAACCCCATAGGGGTCACAACCCACAGCTTGAGAACCACTGCTCTGGAGTATAAGATTTGAATACCTTTGTTCCACATACAAAGGAGCTCTAAAGACACTGGGTTAGTCATTAAGCTGCTAACCATGAGGTTGACACCTAAAACCCACCAATTGCTCTGGAGGAGAAAGATGATGCTGTCTGCCCCTGTAAATATGTATAGGTTCCGAAATGCTATATGGGATCTCTATGAATCAGAC
The DNA here is from genome assembly GCA_004026705.1 of Nesogale talazaci. Taxonomy (NCBI): domain Eukaryota; kingdom Metazoa; phylum Chordata; class Mammalia; order Afrosoricida; family Tenrecidae; genus Nesogale; species Nesogale talazaci. The sequence goes on along the minus strand of PVJH01007193.1, from coordinate 36,950 downwards.
TTAACTTGATGACAGTAGGTTGAGTTTTTGTTTGGTTCTACTCTCAAGGGTTCCTGTTGGTTCTGTAGAATAACCACGAAACTACTAACCTCAAGGACAGAGGTTTAAGATCACGATGCATACCTCTGGAGAAAGAGGAGGCTCTTTGATCCCATAAAGAGTTATAGTTCTATTCTCTCCTATAGGCTCTCTATTAGTTGGATTAAGTCCACAGCAGTGAATTTGTTTGGGTTTTTTTTTTTCTACTTCCTCTAATGAGGGGTTTTACAAAAAATATGTTCTGTGACCTTGGATCAGTTCAGATTCATGGAACCCCAAGCAAGGGTTTCTGCATACAGCTGCATTTTGTAGGACTTGCAATGTCTGCTGCTTTTTGATAGTAGACAGCCAGACCTTTCTTTGGAGGACTTCTCGGTAGATTTGAACCACCAACTAGGTGCTGAGAAGGGGCATCATGAAAGGAAAGATTCTACTCTGTTAGTCATGTGCATAGGCAGCTAAGCAAACAAATCCAAGGGAATGGTTATTTTTAGCTGAGTTTTGAATTAGTCAAGATGTTTAAGCAATAGGCAGTTTCCCTTGGAAGCTGTGCATTTTACTAATTCTACCCATCTTACTCCCACATCCTTGAGAAGGTGTCCTTAAGGAACTCCAACAGAAAAGAACTTCTGTCTGATGCTATGTATATTTAGACCGCTATATATTTTTATATTTTTCTCCATGTAAGAATGCAATTTGAATAAGAAGTAGAAGAGTATGAATACCAATCTCTTTCATGACTGTAACAATACCTTGCCTAACCTGAAAAGTACCTCCCAAGAGACTTAGCTTATACTTATACTTACCTTACATCTTAGGAAATAAAACCTGGAATGTCATTCCGTACATTTTTGGCATCGATCACTCAAGGCACTGCACTAATTAAAAAGCTCCCTTTCACACCAGTCACTTAGCTCTAAGGAGTTGTGAAAAAAGCCACATAAGAAAGTCCAAGTCACCAGGTAAATGGTGCCTGTGACTCTCTTTAACATTAGCCGAACTATAGCATCATGGGTTGATTACTTGACCATCGTCCTTGCTCAGCTCCAAGACAAGGAGCATATTCTGTTCAACTTTGGATCCCAAGCATGTAGTGCAATGCTTACAAAAGAATGAAGCCTCAATAAATTGTTCCTGGATACATGAAGTGTCATTTGATGTAGTTAATCAATTCTTTTCATTCTAAATACTTTAGTCATTTGGAATCTGAGATATGACTCATTCCTAGCTTTCAGTTCTGTATCTTTGTTGAACTCATCCAGTCTTAGGACTTCAAATACCATCTCTAAGTTGATGAATCTATGCAGTTTTATCTTTAACCCAGACTTCTACCCTGAGCTCTAGATGCTAACTGCCTAATTTACTCCCCATTTATATGTCCAACATCCAACCTAACATATTCAAAGGCTAACTCTCAGTTTCTGTCTTCAGACTTGCTGTTTTTTCTATCTTCAGTCTTCCTCAACTTAGAAAATATCCACTTCAGTTTTTCAAAGACAAAAATCTAGTCTTATGGCAGTATCTTATCTGTGAAAATGGCTATGTTGGCCCTGCCTCTAAATTATATCCCTAATCTGACCACTTCTCTTCACCCCATTGCAATCAAACAAGTGCCAGCGACCATCGATCCCTTTCCTGGCATACTGCTTAAAACAGTGGTTCTCAACCTCTGGGTTGAGACCCCTTCAGAGTTCAAATGACCCTTTTACAGGGGTTGCCCAATTCAAAAGATTAGAAAATTACAGTTATGAAGTAGCAACGAAAATAATTTTATGGTTGGACAGTGATCAGGACATGAGGAACTGTATTAAAGGTTGGCAGTATTAGGAAGGTTGAGAACCATTAGCTTAAACCCTTCTCAATCAGTTTCCCTTTTTCAACTCTGCTACTTATAATCATTCGCAAAACCCAAGCTATACAGTTCCTTTCAAAATCTAATGTAGATCAGGTTACTCCTTTGTTCAACCCCTCCAATCACTTCTAAACATAAAGATTAAAATCCGAGTTCCTTACAATTATTTATAGACCCTGAATGCTCTATCTTGCTTCCACCTCTCCACCTTCATCCTCTAATTAGTTATCTTACCCTCGTTCATTTTATTCTAGTGACAGTGGCCTCTTTGCCTTTTTAAGGGATATTTGAACCATGTTATTGCCTGGACTTCCTTTTCCTCATATCTCCATTATTATTTTCTGGTCTATTCTCAAAGAATTTTTTTGACTGAGTTTTCCCCGGTCACCTGATATAGACTAGCCCTTGACGTATGCACAACCACCACTGCCGGAGAGTTCTACCCCTTTTACTCTGTTTCTATTTTCAAAGCACTTCTCACATACACACATACACATGCATACATTTTAATTGTGTCTATGTTTTTCCCCAGTACCTAGGCTAAAATGTTCCCTGGGGGCGGGAAATTTATTTCTTTTGTCAGAGCCCAGAATATTACCCTGCAGCAGAATAAGCATTCAATGAGCATTTCTCAAATGAATATTAAGGAAATTGATCAATGAAATGACATATTCTTCAAAGTCAAGGATAATTACAATTGACATTTAGTATCATCAATTCCAAATCCCCAGAATGTCAGTTAGAAACTCTTTAGTTGATGTCCAGTTAGAGAAAACCACTGGCTCTGCCTTGTGCATTAGTGTACCTCTAATCCTTAGCATAGAGCACAGACATGGAAGTTATCCAATAAGTGTAGGATGAATGAACATATTTTCCTCTTAGAAAGAAAGCTTAGCTCTTTCGAACCATGTCCCCTGGGTTGATGTAAGGCAGGCTTGTTAAAGGTGATAGTAAAACACTTTATAATTGTCGGTCACCAGGGCCATGCTTGGTAGCAGTTGGAGTTTTATTTGAATGGAGATGCCATTAGAACTAGTTAATTCAGTGATCTGATTTGTCCACAAGGGCTTCTTCATGTGGCTCTAACAGCCCTTCTCTTATGAGGAAATTAACCTGCTTGCCTTTGCAGAATAGGAAGATTAGAGGCACCGCAGATGAGTTCACGGTACTGCTTAAGAGTTAAATCCTGTAAAGGTTTATGTTTACACTAAACTAGGGTCCTTTGGGAAAGATCCAGAATCATAAAGAGGAAGCTAGTCTTACAAATGTAATTGTGGCCGAGTATCAGGAAAATACAAACAATATAAAAATATGCCTCATTAAAAATAAATATTTTTCAATATTTGAACTGAACTTCATGCTGTCTAAAATGTTCACAATATACATTTATTGGATTTTTATGTCGATGTGTTTTTAATTTGTTGAATGTCATTTTCTTAAAGCTTGGTATTTCTTATCTATAGAATGGCCATAAAACACATTGGTCAATGTAGGTCTCCACAGCTCTGTAAAGAAATAAAGCCTCCATCTGTATTTTTTGGATAAAGGATGGAAGATCATCAGTCTTCCCTTTGGGCCCAAAGTTGCCACACAATGCTACCTGTTTCAGTAGATCACGGGTTTGGGTAGAATATCAATTCCTCATTTTGACCAGCTGAAACTTTTGGTGGGGGGCAAGGGTCAGAGGATTTTCATGGTTTCTAGCTAGACGAGGACAGATATTCTGCTGTCCTGCTGTGTTTAGTTGCCTTTGAGATGACTCCATCTCAGGACAATGCCATACACAACAGGACTAAATGTTGCCCAATGCTGTGGCGTCCTTGTGATTATTAGTCTGCTCAAGTCCACCGTGCATTTTGCATGAGCTACACCTTAGACATTTCAATTTTCAGCACTGTATTGGAAAATGTTCTGTTGTGATCCATAAGATTTTCCTTGGAGAAAGTTTGGAAATATATCACTAGGTCCTTCATCTTAGTCAATCTTAGACTGGAAGTTCCAATGAAAATTGTTCAGCATGGTTGACCCTGATGGTAGGTGAAATGGCAGTGTTATTTATACTTTCCAGTACTGCAGTAACACAAACTACCACAGTAGGGTATGCTGACAGATCAAGGGTGGGCTGTTAAGCAATCCTTTGTGCATCCTTTAGCTTGGGAAAGAAAATGCTTTGCTTGTAGTTTTTCTACATCTGTATCCAGTTTGCAGGTCTCTGCAGCACATTGTTCAATAGAAAGAGTGAAGAACTTGGAGGATTGGGGATACTTCATCTTGACTAAACCAGAAGTCTCACTAGTTTGTTTCTATGAATAGAAATGCATATTTTCTATGCATACTAATATATATTTTACATAAATTGACTCCAGATAGAGTGAATATATATTCTTATAAGAAACACAATTTAAAGTTATAGTCATTTTATTTGTTTGATTTTTAAACTGTAAAAAAGAAAAATTGGACAGACTGACTTAAATTATCTTTCTGGCTCTGGCAATCTGGGATTCTAAGTGCATTCTAGAAATAGAATGAGTGATGGTTCCAAGCCACTTAGTACACACTTTCAGTCTTCATCATTGCATTAAATCTTCAGAGACAGATCTTGACCTTTAACTTCAGACTCTAAGATTTTCTATTTGACAGACAATCCATTCAGCCTTCTTAGTGATGTGAATTTAGTTTCTACGTGCAAATCTTTGTGCTCAGTCCAAATATAAAATGTGTGGTTGGCTAACTGAAATATCGGTAAAATGATTTTGAATATTAGAGAAAGTTCTGTAGAGAGAAGCACATGAGTTCAGATCAAAGCTTCATCTTTGGGCAAGGTTTTGAAGAGAATGGGTCATCTTAAGGACATAGACCTGAATGTGAATCCAACTCAAGCCCTTCTTCCATATGTGACTTGCGCAAGTCACCTCACCTCAGATCGCTCATCCTCATGATAAGAATACCTATAGCACCACCCGCCCCCATAGGTTTGATAGAAGAATTACAAGTTATAATAGAAATAGAACTCCATGTATAGAGTCTGAAAAAACCAAATAACAATAACTGATGATAATACCTATCATCATAAAGAAAATTAACCGTCCTCTTTATAGTTACTCTTCTATAGAGTTGTGAGTGCTTACTGAGAGCCAAGGCTCCTGGGCTGTTATGAGCAGTTTACTTAGTCTGTCTCTGTCTGGATCCTCAGCTTCTATACATTGAAATGATAATAGAATCCACCTCATAGTGCTGGTGTGAAAAGAAAGCAAGCTATCTGCATGCACAGTCCTTAGAATCGCTTGACATAGTGGACCCAAACCAAACAAACCAATGAAAACAAAACAAATATATTATTGAGTTGATTCCCATCCCTATATATCCCAATGAGACAGTAGAGAACTGTCCTACAGTTTCCAAGGCTGTTCATCTTTATGCAAGGAAACAGATCTAACTTTTTCTTTTGGAGTGTCGGATAACTTGAGACTATCAATCTTCCAGTTAGCAACAACATGCTTCAGCACTGTGCCACCTGGCTTCCCGTCGTATGTTATGAACTCACTCAGCCCAGCACTGAGTACACACTCCTATGTCTATAATGCAGTCTGGTCATCAAATGAACTGAACTCTCAAATCAATTCAGTCAACTGTTCCTCAAACTTGTTTTTTGACTGAACTGACTGGCTGCTTTCGCACCAGGAAGTCAGTCACGATCTCACTTTGTCAGTCATATAAATACTTGAAATGTCCTGCATTACTCTAGTGAATACAAGACATCTGCTTTGAAATGGAAAACACTTCAGACAATCTGGTTGTCTGTTTTCCTAAGCCCTCTAGCCATTTTGAGGTTTCTAGGGCCTACAGAAAGGAATCCTAGTGGCATCACAGTTAAGCACTCAGCTGCTGACCAAAATCTTGATCATTGAAACCCACCAGCTGCTTTGTAGGTGAAAGACATGGCAGTCAGCTTCAGTAAAGATTTCAGAGTTGGAACCCGTTTGGGAAAATCCTACTTTGTCCTATAGGGTTGCTGTGAGTGGATATCAACTCCATGACAACACATTTTGGTAGGGTATGAAGCCTGGATTTGAATGTGCTTATTTTTTTAATAAGCTTGCAAAACTCACAGTCCCAGTCCTAGGTCTTTCCTTTAATCTCAAATCCCCAAGCCTTGAGGAAGATTGAGACTTCTCATCTTATTACACATAATAATACTGAAGCCCCAAACTCTTTTGAGAATATTTAAAATACTTTAAACTAGCTCTTGGCAATGTCTACTAGTAAAAACAATTCATCAGCAACCATATTTAAAATTTAGTGACCATATTCAAATATAGGGATACAAGTTCATTCAGACTCTGGTGATGGCAGTGTCAATCAGTAACACAGTGTTTAAAAACTGAATCTGTAGGTTTGGCAAACACTATGGAAGATGCCATTACTGACCCAACTCTTCCCTCAGGTCCCTGCACATTGGGCTGCACACTAGTGGGCTGTCCATCTCTCCTTCTTTGATCTACTGAGTCAAGGTTCTACATCTTTTCAACAGAGAACAGGATGACTTTATCCATACCAGAATCTTCTAGAACATTCTTTCTGGGACCCATAAACCTTGATATACACTGACTGATGGAAAATGATGATATACATAGTCTCCATGCTACAGTTTCCATTTACATCAACTTGTATTTTTTCTCTTCTAAAAATGCTTTATGAAAGACCCTATTATCACACTCCTTTGGCTCTCCCCAACCCCCCAATCTTTTTCTGAAAATGCCTGGGTCGCATTTCATTAAGTCTCCAAACCATCGAATAAACTTTGGAGACATATGTTTCTCAATTATGTGACACAAATTGCACAGGCACCTCTTTGCTTTGGCAGTACCAACCAGGTTTTGTGCTTTGGTGGAGATAAAGAGCTCAACATATTGCCACCTCTCATGTCAATGACTCCAGAAGTTTGATAAGTTGTATCATTACACGTTTTCTATAATTAGTATTTGGAGAAAGGCAATGTTATTGCTTGAGTTGCTCCTGTAAAATAGCATGTAGGTTACATAAAAGGCATCAGATTTTTTCTAATTAATTTAAGTCCTGTGAAACTGCTTCAGAAGAATACCAAAAGGGCCCAAAGAAGAGAAAAGCTATGACAGAATTATGCTTCATACAATAAAGATATGTATCAAAATGACATGAATAGTAATGCCATTTTTCCTCTCCACAATAATTTGTTACCTATCATCAAAGCTCTTGAGCTGTAATATAAAGTAAAATCAGAATTATTTTCATCAGTTCTTCTGTAACATAATGATAAAAATGAGGGCGCTGACACAAAAAAGAGTCTGCTAAGATGGAAACTCTAGAATCATAAAGCTCATCCATGAAAAAAAAAATAGGAATAAATTTAAGCACTCTAAACAAAGCATATAGTCACTATAGGGCATAATGAAAAACACCCATATACTACAGAAGACAAAATAGAAAATGAAAACATCGTGTACATTGAAAGATATCATTAAGTGGATAAAAAGAGTACTCACAAATTGGGAAAATGTTGTGACAATAATATATCAGATAAAGGGCTGATTTCAAAAATTCTTAGAAAACTATAACACCTTAACAAGGAAGATACAAAAAAAGTTTAATGGACACATGGTGTGAATAGACAACTTACTCATATGAAAACCTGGTGGGCATCAATCACATAAAAAAATGCTTGGAGAGTCGGAGCAAGAGGCACACATGGGAGGGATCTCCTACACTTCTAAACCACAAGATTCTCAACATAAAGATAAGTGGAGAGACATTTATTAAAATAAAATAGCAACAATGCCTCTCCTTTGTCATCTGCCCTCATCATGAGCCAGCAGCGTCTGAATTCCCAACTCTTCTGACTGATTTCTCCCCATCCAAGAGCTGGCTAGGTTGACTTACAGGCTGAGCCACAGAGAAATAGCTCTACATGACAAACCTGGAATAGATATAGACATAGATAGGTGGGTCTCTCTGCCAAGCCACAGGAGTTCTGGTCTGAAGTCCTCCCAAATAGCAAGGAGAGCACAACATTCTAAGCCTTATGGGGATAACTCTACAGGGTAGCCGGAAGTAGACATCAATATTGAAGCAACTAACTCTCCACACAAGCCACCCCATTCCCATGCAGCAAAATTAATTACTCCTCCCTGACCCCCATCTTAAGGCACTCAAAAAGCATGGCCATTCATACAGTTTTATAAAATGTCTTTTGCTAGCATACAACACTCTCCTGGCCCATTAGCAAAGCATTAGCAAAGAAATACAATCAAAACCTGCAACAACAGTTTTAAGATGCACAGGCAGGGAGTTTATGTATGAGACAAAAACTAAAAGCCTCAGGACCCAAAAGTCACTCTTGTTTGGCATCCTGGATAAACCTGCCTATTCACTAGCTATCCCACGACACTAGCCCCTAGTCAGTGTCCCAAGCTGAACAGATAAGCTACGTGCTCTCTGAATACACAATTGCTTCATTCCTCCCTCCTAGACCACCCCAGAAGGTGGCAGTTATGGATCCCCACATCCCTACACACACCTGGTCACTTACGTCATCTGAAAAGAGCAAAGTCTATGCCCTCTGACTTGGTCCACCAAAGTTCTATTCCTTTAAGGCAATTAGCCTACATTGTATGAAACAGGACCCTTAGCCATACCAGACAACCAAATCATCCCCCCAGCCTTAATCTCAATCCTACCCTGACATCCTTAAAGGCTACAAGGGAGTAAAGCAGCATGTTAGCGGACACTCTCCGCAGCAGCTCAAAAGACCTCTGCTCCTCATAGTTCCCACCACGACAAGGTCTATACCTCAGTTGTTCTTTTGTTTATATTGTTGTTGCTCTGGGTTCTATCATCCCCATAATCTCACCCTCTTTAAAACAAAATTGTGTAATATTCTTATAATTCATTCTTAATCAAGATTTACCCCTATTTTGGCATGTGTAAGGACAGGATATATATATATATATATATATATACATATATATAATTTTTACTTTATTGCTTTTAATATACCTTGTTTTCTCATCCCACAAGACATCGTCAATTTATAAGTTAGCACCCACACCAGAGATGAAAGTTGGAGCGCATTGCCTAGAGCCCAAACAAACATACATTAACAACTTTTCTACTTCTTAATTTAGTATTATTTTTCTATTTTATTTTAATATTTATGTCTTTTTCCCTTTCTTTCTTTGATTTAAATATCTAAACTTTTATCTCATAGCCCCTTTTTCATATTTTTCTTTTCTTTCTTCTCATTAAACCTTCTCTTCCAGCCTCATCCTCATCCTATCAAAAGCTAACACTACTCCTGGAACTTTTTTCTCTCAGCAATTATTAATGATTACTCTAAAATTAAAAAATGAGGCATTTTGAAAATCTAATTTAGTCTCTTATAACTGATCAATTGAAACTACCAGATCCTTCCTTTAACTTACTTTTTCCTTTTTCCTCTAACACTACATCTTCTGCTTTTTAACCACCCTCCCAATACTTAATCTTACATTCTCCCAAGGTACTTAATGTAAAGTGTCTAACACTTCCCTACTGTATCACCTAACAGAGTTAAGTATTTCCACATAATCCCACCTCCACAAAACGCCTTTAATAGTTACACAAACACGTCAATGAAACAACAGATGACAATGACTTACACACACACACACACACACACGAAACAGAATAGGTGAGCACCAATCAGACCTAAATGAAGTGCATGGAATTAAACAACTTGTATAAGTATCATAAAAATAATGAAAGAATGAGCAATGCACTCATACAACAGACAAATGAAGAAGCTAACAAGAAAAATGAAAAAAAGAAAAGCTAGAAACCTCACTACATGTCTTATAAGGAAAACTCCAAATAGAAGCACAAAATCAAACCCTACAATAGGAAAATTACACAATGCTATAAGCAGAGAAGAGGTAGAAACCTGAATTAGTAAGCTTGAATACAATTCTATATACTTTAAAAGGAGGACAAATAACCAAAAAATGGATAAGAGGAGCAATCTATGTCTTATAGGGATTCCAGAAGAGGAAGAAACAGCAGCAAAGGAAAAAAATCCACATAAAGAATAGTCCAAGAATCCTGTAAGAAAACTTACTTAAATGCCTAAAGAATGGAATAAAAATTATTCAGGAACTGAGAAAATCCCAATCAGGGAAGTCCCCAAAAGAAAAATTTCTGCATATTGTAGTCTAGATGTCTAATATCAACAAGGAACAAATTCTAAAAGCATCCAGAGAAACAAGGACAATTACATACAAAGTGTCAGATATTATAATAACTTCAGATTTTGCAGGTGAAGCCATGCTAGCAAGAAGAATATTGAGTGATGTATAGGGAGTCCTCAAGGGAAAATTAATACCCTGTCAGCCTAGAGTCTTGTATGAGACAATAATATCACTCAAATTTGATGGAGAAATACAAGTATTGCAAGACAAGGAGAACTTAAAGGAATTCACAAAATGTAGACCAGTACTTCAAAAAAAACCCTCAATGTAGTACTATGGCCAAAATGTTAACTAAAACAATGCACAGACCTGAAACCAACATACAAGAAAATTTCTCACAAAACCAGCACAAGCAGAACAAGTTCCAAAGCAACGAAGTAATATAGGAAAAACAAAGAAACTTAGCAAACCACACCCATACAATATCCACAAATATGAAACAAAATGAAAGTAACACACATATTAATAGTCTCACTGGATGTAAATGAACTAAATGCTTTAATAAAGAGACCAGGAGCTGTAGAATGGATAAGAAAGCAAAATTCATTATTGCAGTACCTACAAGAAACACACCTCACAAAAACAAACATGAACTAACTATAAACCAGTGGTGGGACAAACAAATGCATATCAAGAAAACAGCAAACAAAATGAGCAGGGGAGAGAGGGTGCAGAATGTTAATCTTTGAGAAAATAAATTTCAAACATATGTAATAAAACACAAGAACAGACATTACATAGCGATTAAGAAAATATTAGTTAAAATATAGCTATAATAAATGCATGTGCACCCAGGGAAAGACCCTTTAAATACATCAATACAATCCTCACAGAATTGAAAAAGGACGTAGACACTTTGAAAACAATAGGAGGCTTCAATACGCCACTCTCAAGAAAAGACAGAACATCAAAAAAAAAGACAGAATGTCAGGGAAAAAAAACTTAATAAAACACACAATAAGCTCAACAATGCAATAAAAAATTAACCTCATAGACATATACAGAATACTCTGTCCAACAAAATCACAGTATGCTTTTCTCCAATACTCATTCTCAAGAATTCACCACATACTGGACCACAAACCATGCCACAAAAATTTAAATTCTCCAACTTATCTTCTAATATTATATCATTAGAAATGAACAGAAACTAAAGACATACACATGGAACTTAAACAACATAACACTCAAAAATGATTGAGCAATAAAGCAAATACAGGAGGAAGTAAAATATTCCTTGAGACAAACTAGAATAATACAACACATCAAAACCTTTGGGACACAGTAAAAGCAATTATCATAGATCAACTTATAGCAATCAACAAACACATGAAATAAGAGGAGTAATCCAAAATCAAGACCATAATTGTATTACTTTGGGTAGACTAGAGAAACAGAATTCATAAACACACACATGTATATGAAGGAGAGGTTTATATACAAGAGCAGTTGAACATTGAGAAAAACATCCCAAACCAGTTCAGTTCAAGGTCATAAGTCTGATATTAGCCCATATGTCTGATATGAATCTACAAGGGCTCTTCAGACTCACAAAATACATGCAATAAAGCCAAATGCAGGATGATCACAAGCCAGTAGGTAGAAAGTCTTTGGATTCAGTGTGTTGTAAGCATCTCAGTGCTGAGAAGAATCTCCACATGACTTCTCTAGATCAAGGATTCTGTTTGCATCAGGGTAGGTTCATGTGGCTTCTCCTCAGGGATGTCTCACAGGGAGCCAGCCTTGTCAGTCGAGTGTCCCTAAGGAAGTGAGTGAGTGTATCCTCCTCCCAAGAAAGAAGTATCATATTTCCCAGAGTACTCAGCTAAGAAGGCCTTGCCCACACAGATGTCTCATTGACTATCTCCAGATTGACAGGCTAGCCTCCACTCCTTCACATTTAATCCTCAAATTGAGACCAGATTAGGTGACTGACATGACACTGCACCACTCTCAAGAAATGGAAAGGACTGCAACATAAACCCTCCAATAAGAAACGAAATCAAAGCAGAAATAAATGATATGGAGGAGAATCTCACTGAATTAATTTTAAAATTAACAAGAAAAGACACTGGTCCTTTGCAAGTACTAACAAAATTGATAGAATACTGGGGCCATTAAAAAAAGAGATAAAAAAAGAAAAATGTAAATGCCTAGATAAAGAGATGAAATGGGTGGCATTAAAACAGATCCAAATGAAAGACTGTATTCACACAAGTCCAAAAATCCAGAATTAATGGATAGATACCTAGAAATACATCACCCACCCTAATTAATGCAGAGAGAGTAAAAATGTCAAAAGACCCTCTGTTGGTCTAGGTACAATAGAGAAACAAATTCATAAACACGCATATGTATATAAGGGAGATGTTTGCATACAAGAGGAATAGAACATTGAGAAGGCATCCCAACCCAGTCCAGTCCAAGTCTATAAGTCCAATATTAGTCCATATGTCTGATACCATAATTCCTCTTCAGACTCACAAAGCATATGCAATGATACCAGGCCAATGGATGCAGGGTCTTGTGCATCCAGTGGTGGTAGTAGCATCTCAGCGCTGACAGGAGCCTCTCTGGGTCTTCTGAAGCATCTCAGCACTTTCAGGGGTCTCCATGTTACTTTTCCAGCATCAGAGGTCTGGTTCCATCAGGGTAAGCCCATGTAGCTTCTCCTCCAGGCAGTCTCACAGGGAGCCTGCCTTGTGTTTTGTCAGTAGAGCATTTCCAAGAGACTGGGAGATCTCATTGGCTACCTCCAGATTGACAGATGAGACTCCATCCCTACACACCCAATCATGAAATTGACACCAAAGTACATGACTGCAACAGACCCACAACAAAAGAAGAAATTGAGTAGGTCATGAATAAACTACCAACCAAGAAAAGCCAGGAACAGATGTTTTCACATGGCGAATCTACTAAGTATCCAAAGAAGATCTAACACCAATACTGAACAAACTATTCCAGAACATAGAAAAAGACATCAAACTCATTCTATGAAGCCAGTATAGACAAGAAGTCCTCATAAGAATAGACATTAAAATTCGCAACAAAATTCGGGCCAAAAGAAGTCAGCATCATATCAAAAAAAAAAAAAAAAAGAATTCATCATGAACATGTGGGATTCATTCCAGGAATGCAATACTAGGGAAATAATCAATGTAATCCACCACATAAACAAGACAAAAATTAAAAAAAACACAGGATCATATCAATAGTTGCAGGAAAGACATTGAAGAATATCCACCACCCATTTTTTATCAAAACACTCAACAAAATAATAATAAAAGGGAAATTCCTCAATGTAATAAAAACCATACATTAAAAACTAACAGCCAATATCATTCTCAATGCGGAAATTTTCACTGAAGACAGGGCCTGGACAGAGATGCCCCCTATCACTATTCAGTATTATTATTAGCTAGGCCAATTAGTCAATAATATTAGTATTAGCTAGGCCAATTAGTCAATAATAAGAAACCAAGAGAATACAAATAGCAAAGAAATAAGTGATACTCTGATTATTACAGATTATATAATCCTATATATATAGAAAACCCCAAAGTCTCCCCCCCCAAAAAAAAAACTACAGGGAACAATTGAGGGAATCAACAAGGATACAAATTAAAAAAAACAGAAATCAATCAAATTCCTGTATATTAGTAAAGATAGCTATAAAAACATATGGAAAACCATATCATTTACCATAATCACACAAAAGATCAAATACATACTAATAAACCTAACAAAAGACCTATACAGATACAGCTATAGAACATTATTACAAGAAACCAAAACAGACCTACATAAATGGAGAACTATCCCATGTTCATGTATAGTCAGACTTAATATTGTGAAAATGTCAATACTCCCTAAAACAATCTACAGCTATAATGCAAATCCAATCACAAATATATTCTTCAAAGAAACGAAAATTGTGTAACCATTTTCATATGGTCAGGTGAAAGACCCAGGAAAAGCAAAGAACTTATTTTTTTTAATTACCAACTAGGAGGCCTAGCACTACCTGACCTAAACAGTTATCAAACACCCTGATACTAGTATGGTATGAAGTATATAGACCAATGAACAGAAAACAGAAAAACCAGACATAAATGCATGATCCTACAGGAATGAATCTTTGACAAGACCCTAAAAATATCCAATGAGGCAAAGGCAACTTCATTAACAAATGGTATTGGACAAAGTGGGATAGTATATGCAGATGAATGAAACAAGCCCCATAACACTCTCCATGCATAAAACCAAACTCAAGATGCATTAAATACCTAAATGTAAACACTAGAGGTATCAGGATCACCAAAAAGAAAATTGGAACAAATTTAAGGGCCATATTGCAGGGTAATCATATACTATTACTAAGTGTAATAAAGGAAGCACACAACAAAAGACAAAATCGATGACTAGCATATGCTGAAATTACTTCATCAAAAGAGTAAAACAACAATCCACAGTTGAGGCAAAAGTTTTTATCAATGACAAATCAGACAATGACCAAAATCTACAAAATTCTACTGCAGCTTAATAACAAAATAAAGACCCAATTAAGAGTAGGAAATATGCATGCACAGACAATTCCCCCCAAATAAAGTAAAAATGGCTAAGAAACACATGAAAAAATGTGCAGAACCACTAGCCATCAGGGAAATGTAAATTAAAATCACTGTGATGAAGAAGAAAAAGGAGGTGGAAGAGGAGAAGGAGGAGGGAGAAGTAGAAGAAGAGAAGAGAAGGAGGAGGGGGAGGAGGAAGAAGAAGAAGAAGAAGAAGAAGGAGAAGGAGAAGGAGAAGGAGAAGGAGAAGGAGAAGGAGAAGAAGAAGAAGAAGAAGAAGAAGAAGAAGAAGAAGAAGAAGAAGAAGAAGAAGAAGAAGAAGAAGAAAAGATACTGGAGAGAATGGAACTTGATTGCACTATTGGTGAACTCAATATGGCAACACTCAAAGGAAATTGATATGGTAATACTTATAGCAAGTGAAAATTAAAATCTCTTATGATCCAGCAATACCACTGTTAGGGATATACCCCAAAGAAATAAGATACAACAGGAGTGGATATATGCTCTCATATGTTTATAGCAGTACAGTTCACATAGCAATAAACTGGAAGAAGACCAATGTCCAATGGCGGAGGAATGGATAAAGAAACTATGGTACATACACACAACAGAATATCATGCATCCCTGAAAAACAGTGATGAAAGCATGAAACCCCACATGACATGGAAAGACCTTAAAAACATTGTGCTGAGTGAAATTAATCAATCACAATAGGACAAATATTGTATGAGTCCATTATTATAAGGAAAAGCCCTAATTACACAAGTCTGAGAGACCAATTCCCAAACAAAGTTGTAGAATGTCTACCTTCTGATGAATTACATGTCATCACCTCCACCCTACCCCTTTTATGCACTTCACAAGAACCACTTGAAAGAGGAGACTTCACATGGGTTTACATTGCTGGCGTTATCAATACCTTATAAGTCAGGGGATAATTGAGAATATTTTTCTTCTTTGTTTCTTTTGTTTTTCTGGGTTTTGTTTAGCTTTGTTTTGCTGTTATTCTTGTTGATGTTTGTTTTTGTCATAACATAACCACCAAAGTAACCCTGGGTCATTCATAACCCATGAAGAAGCAGATGAATTTTGTGTTCCCAAGAATTTCTAGGCCCAATTCAACAAAAGTTAGTTCTTAGAACAAGATCTTGCTTGATACTCACCTTCATGAAGAGATCACTGGAGCTAAGGCTACTACAGCAAAGTGTGATGAAGAAAGCATGTGGTGCCTGGCTATCAAAAGGAATAGTGTCAGGGGTCTTAAAGACTTGTATTCAAATAAATATCCATTAAAGTGAGGTGTCAACCAAGTCCACCTTGAAGAAGCAAATTAGTCTGTGTGATGAATAACAAAATCCAAATATGATGAAAGGAAGAATATCAGCTTAAATTGTGAACATCCAAATTGTAGAAGGTCATGGGGGAGAATGGGAGCACAAAGTCCATCTGCAGTGTCTAGTCAGATTAAGCCTTTTGCAGATCTCACTCTAGCCACAGCTCAGGGACTCGGCCAGGTTTACTAGGAGACAGAGATTACTGTAAATTGATTATGATGGATGGAGCTACAATATAAAATGATATTTGGTCACTTAAGCTCCCCTTTTACCCATCCTGAATTTGCCTTAGGCTCAATTATGTCTCACTTGTTTCAGGAAATACATTTCTTCCCTGACTTTTAAAATATTTTTGTAGTCTTTTCTTTCTTACTCTTTATTTTTTATCATTATTCTTTCTGTTTCTTTTTCCTTTTTATTGTTTCTGTTAAGTTTTCAGGTTTATGAAACATGGAGTGGAATCACAAAGACAATAACTGATTCACGGGTTTCCGGAGGAAAGGCATTGGGGAGCATGAGGGAAATGGGGGAGCAAATCATAAATACAGGAGAGGGAGGGAGCATTAAAACTGATAGTGATCATGCATATGCAAGTCTTTTAAAAAGAGATTTAATGATTGAAGAATATGATATATGAACATTATATCAAAAGGATTAGTAAAAATAAGAAAAGAAACAAAACTGACCAGTGGTTATCACGGGTGTATGAGAAAGAGTTTTTGCTTAGGGGGTGGTGGAATTGATATTAATGGGAAATAATATTAATAACTATTGCACAACAAGAAGAGTATAATCAATGACATTGAATTATATATGTAGAAGATTTTGAATTGGAGAATGTTTTGTTGTGTTTGTTTTTGCTACAATTCTAAAAAGTATGAATAACAATGATTTCAAGGAAGATGAATAAAATGTTCTAAAATTGATTGTAGTAATGAGGGTACAACTCTTCTTGATGTGATTGATTGAACTATTTTATTGTGGAAGAAGTGCCAATAAAACTGTTAAAATAAAAAAATATATCCTATACATTATTCATAAGAAAAGCAAAAATTTAAACAATGAGATAGTACCTCACACCAACAATCTTAGCAAATTTCAAAAAAAAAAAACAGAAAATAACAAATGATGAATAGGTTATAGAGAGATTGGGATATTCATACATTGGTGATAGGATCACATAATTTCTCAACCATTATGGAAAGAAGTGTGGAACTTCTTTTAAAATACAATTACCAATACCTTATGATGTTGTAAACTCCCTTCTTGTCATATATTCTAAGGAAATAGGGACAAAACATGAACAGATATATATACACAAGTTACTTAGAAAAATTTTTATGATATAAAGGGATGCAAACAATCAAGAACCCCATCTGTGCAGGAGTAGATAAACTCTGGCATAGAAACCCAATGGAATAGTTTGCATCCTTATAAAATAACCATGAGTCTGTCAAATATCTCATGATGTGGACAACATTGGAGCACATTATGCTCAGCAAAGCTAGTCACTTCCATAAAGATAATAATTTCATGGCAACATTATTATAAAGGAAAAAGTGGTTTTTATCTGAAAGGAAAAGATTTTGAAGACTATGAGGAGATCACGGGTAGGGGAGAGACTGTGGATGGAGGAGGGGAGGCATAGGGAGGGAAGGGTGGGTGGAAAAGAAAAAAATATGAGGAAGAAGAAAACTCATACAGCATATATGGGGATTTACTGGGATAGTATGTTTTTCTTTATATTATAATCCAAAAATAAAGGGGATTATAATAATAAAATGAATAATGTTAAATAAAAAAGAAAGATCCCAGCCTGAAAAGCCCTCCTGATTTTTTACCCATGTGGTCTAAACACTGGCTGAGTGGTTATAAATGGAGGCAAAGTAAATTGAAACTGACTTCAATTCTTTCGTGACACAAGCTGGTTTAAATGGAGATAGTAATACCACAGAGCTCGTGGGGCTACTGTAAACTTCAAGTGAGAAAATGTGAGATCAGTGGCTCGATTCCAGGAGATAGCTAATAAATGCTAATTATTTTTGTATCATTTTACACTTCTGCTGGAAAAAATCAAAGGAACTTTACAACCATTAAGATTCATCCACACCCTTATTTACAAATGGGTTAAAAGTAGCAGTTAAGGGGAAGCAACATATTCAAAATAGAACAAATCGCAGATTAAAATCAAACAAGAGAGAGAAGCAGGTAAGGCATAAATATTATCTTTGTTTTCATAGTCTATGCAGTACGATTAAAAGAAAATCCCCTCAAAATATTATCTCTAGACCATTGCTTCATAAGACCATCCTCAGTGGCAAGGGGTGTTAGGCATTGTGCAGCTAAATGCAAGGTCAGCAGTTGAAACCCACCAGTTGTTCCATGGGAGAAAAGTGAGGTTGTCTGACCCCATGAAGATTTACAGTCCCCAAAACTCTATATTGGATTGCTATGATTTGGAATCAAATCAGTGGCAGCTGTTTTGGTTTGGTTTGGTGTCTCCTCAGGGAAGAATATACGTCATTGAATAAAACCAAGTGCTTGGGTTTCATGAGGCACTTGAATGAAACATGGCTATCTGTCTAAGTTGTCAAGTGTTTGTCCAAAGCTTCTAGAACTTATAAGTTCTAATACAGTTAAGTTACTTTAGAAACTTTTCTTCCTAATGATTTTCCTAGGAATCAAGAAATAATTATGTAGTCACTCATAGGGAAAAAAGTACTGCCTTAACGTTCTTTATAACTCATAGCTATCCTATAAGACAGAGAAGTGTCACAGTGGGTGTTTGAGACGTTGATTATTTTGGGGAGTAGCAAACTTCATCTTTCTCCTGTGGAGACACTGGTGGTTTCAAACTACTGACCTTGTGCTTAGCCACCCAACAGATAACCACCCCTATGCTACCATGGAGGATTCCATAGGGCAGCCATGTTGAAACTCAAAATAAATGTGCAGTGGAAATATTTTTCTCAGCATAATATAGTCTATTCACCTTCAGTACAGTTATCAAAATATGAAGATCACAAAAACATTTTAAAAATCATAGAAAAATTCCATTGTTTTAAAATTCTATTTGTACAATTTCAATGTGGATTACAGCTTGATGTAACGAAAACAAAATGACAACTGGATCAATAGGTAACATCACGTAAGTGGAGAAAGGCTTGACGTTCTCAAGGGTTTCATCTTGCTTGGAGCCACAATCAGTGCTCATGGAAGCAATCAAGTGATCAAACAACACATAGCATTGGAGAAATCTGATGCCTTTAGAGTATTGATGAGCAAGGACTTACTCTCAGGACTAAGGTGCACCTCACATAAGCCATGGCATTTACATATGACTCATATCCATGATAAAGTTGGACTTTGAAGAAGGAAGATTGAAGTAGAATGCATTTGAACTATGGTGCTGGCAATGAATATGGGAGAGACAGACTCTCTGTTACGTTTTCCTCATGAGAAGACACATGAAGCTATAGTGATAGAGTCAGAGCCCTGAAGTTGAAGGAGCCATTAGGAGACCCACATCAACACTGAGATGCTTCCACTCCCACTGTATCTATAAGACTTTCCACCCACTGGTCTGTGATCTTCTGACATTTGTGAACATTGCATATGTTGTATGAGTCTGAGGAGGAATTTACAGACTGTTATCAGACATATCTCAGACTTATGGACTTGATCTGGACTGGGCTGGGATGTTTTCTCCATATACAATTGCTCATTTATATGTAAAGAAAAGAATATGGAAGGTATCATGGAATCTGCTGAACGAATGCACAGCTCTGTTTCGGAAGAAGTACAGCCAGAATGCTCCTTTAGAGACAAGGATGAAAAACAAGACTTTGCCTTATGTACTTTGGATGTTGTCCAGAGAGACCGGTCACCGTAGAAGACATCATTCTTGATAGAGGGGCAGTGAAACAGTGGAAGACCCTGGACAGGGTGGATTTATGGCATGGCTGCAACAATGGGCTCAAGCAGAGAAACAACTGAGGATGACACAAGACTGTGTGATCAGTGTTTCCTTCTGTTGCAAACAGAGTCGCTGAGTCGGAATCCAGTTGAGGGCACTTAACAACAAGATCAACTGGTTTATGCTTACTTAACTATTCACTGGAACAGACTCTAGATGAAGGTGATTAATATATTGTTCCACTATCATCCTGGGGGTTCCAATATCAAATAGCATTTCTTTTTTAAATCATTTTATTGGGGGGTGACTCGTACATAGTTTTTCACAATACATAAATACAAATACTGTGCCAAGCACCTTCACATGTCTGCTGCTGTCATTCTCCAAATATTCGTTTTCTATTTGAGCCCTGGATATCAGCTTCCCATTCTTTCCACCCTATCCCTGCTCTCCCTCCCCCACCAACACTCAATACTTTATAAATTATTATTGTTCTGTCATATCTTACATTGTCCGACCTCTCCCCCAGCCACTCCTTTGATGTGTGTCCTCTAGATAGGAGGTTATGTGTAAATCCTTGTAGTTGGTTCTGTTTCTCTACCCCATCTTATCTCCACCCATCTGGTAGCTCCAATCTCACCACTGGCCCCAAGGGGCTCACCTGTCCTCACGTCTCCAGCTCCCCTCTCTACCAGTGTACCTTCTGCAGTCCAGCTGGATTTGTAAGGTAGAGTTGGAACCATGATAGTTGGGAAGAGGAAGCCTTCAGGAATTAGAGGAAAGCTGTATTGCTTCATCACTGCCTTGCTGCACATTGGCTGGCCTGTCTCCTCCCCGTGACTCTCCTGTAAGGGGATGACCAATTACACACCAGTGGACCTTAGGTCCCCACCCTGCTCTCCTCCTCATTCATAATGATGTGTTTCTTGTCCTTGATGCTCGATACCCGCTCCATTTGGCCCCTCTTGATCACACAGGCTTTTGTGCTTCCTCCATGTGGGCTTTGCTGCTTCTGTGCTGAACAGCCACCAGTTTATCTTCAAGACATTGAGACTCCAGGCATTTTATCATTTGGTAGCTAAGCACCATCCATTTCTTCCACTCTGTTGGCGTCTGTATCCATTTGTCTTCAGCAACCATATCGGGAATCAATTGATCAATTGATTTTGATTTTTGTTCTTTGATGCCTTTTACCTGATTCTTTCAACACCTCAAGATCACACAGGCAAGCGTGCTTCTCTTATGGTGGACTTTGTTGCTCCATAGCTAGATGGCTGCTTGTTTGTACTCAAGCCTTAAATATCCCAGACGCTGTATCTTTTGATAGCTGGGCACCATCGACTTTCTTCACCACTCTTGCTCATTTCTTTAGGAGTGAATATTTGTCTAAGCATCTTCCTCTTTGGAAGTGGAAACAATGAGTTGGTAAGATATAAAGAAGAGTGCACACTGTTCTTTCCAAATCTGCCCATAGTGACTGAAATGGGGTAAATGTAAGTTGTGGCAAAGAACTGTCCAATTTCTTGCTTATCTTCCTTTAGATATAAATTATATGTTAGCATGTGCGATTGACAGACATTTTCTGATTTAATTCTGAGGAAGGGGAGTCAAAGAGTATGAATAATTCCATTTTATAGAGAAGAATGCCAATGTTCCGAAACCCAAACACAGTTATTTTCAAACAATAGTGACCCTATAGGACATAGTAGAACTGCACCCTAGGGTTTCCAAGGATGCAAGTTTTTAAGAAAAAATGCTGTCTATCTTCCTTCTGAGAAGCAATTAGGTTCAAACCATGAACTGTGGTTTGGCAATCAAGTGTATTAGCCACTGTCTCCCCTGGACTCTTTCATTAAGGTGTGTAGCCCATTGACATTGAATACATTCTGACTTATGTACATCCTGTATTGAGTTTCCATGACTATAAATTTAAGGGAGAAAACAGCTGTTTTTTTCACAGAGCTTTTTGTTGGTGGGTTTGAACCCCCCATATTTACATTAGCAACCTAAAGCTTTAACCCACAGCATAGCCCAGTGTCCTTTAGGTGAAATTCAAAGATGTTCAATTATTTTCCCAAAGCCATCAAGCTTGTGAGGAGCTGGAATTAAATCTCAGAAATCCTAGGCTCCAAAGCTCGAGTTGATAAGTACTTTACTATATAATTTGAAGAGCCCTAGTTGCACTGACGAGGAAGGTTGGACTGATAGCTGCCATCACAGTGGTAAGTTCCACTCGCCACCCCTCAAGAGAAGCATAAGGCTATCTCCTCCATTTTGGATTTATAGCCTGAAAGCGCTATGGAGCTGCTGTGAGCAGAATACACAGGATAGCAGTGAATTTGGGCTTGAGTTTTACTGTAGTGTACTCTAGGGAGGCGTGGGGGTGTTGTAGGTTAGTCATTCCCCTTCAAATCACAAGGTCTGTGGTTCGAACTTGGGAGATCCTGGTTCTCGGGAGAAAGATAAGGGTTGTCTGCTTCCAGAAAGATTTAGAGTCTCAGAAACCCTGTGCAGAGATGCCCTGAGGAGGGATCAATTCAGTGGCATGAGTTTGGTTTACTTTATTTTATACTTGCCAGGTCTTTTGAAATTATATATCAAAGTGCTTATCAACTGGAGCTTTGGAGCATCGTATTCCTGTGATTAACTCCAAGCTCCTTAACTGTTTTATGGTTTTGGGAAAATTGAACCTCCTTGAATCATAGTGAAAGGAACCATTGAGCTATTGAAAAAAAAGTTGCTGAGGACTCAGTCTTGTTGAATGGTAATCCCAATATGTGTCATAATAGAACTGCCTCTGTAGCGATTTATTTGAATGTGGTCAGCATATTTGTAACAAAACATTTTTCATTTCAATATTATTTAGAGGTCAAGTTTTGTGACATGACTTAATTTCATCATGTTGTACAGCCACCGTCATAATCCATTTTTAACTTTCCCCATCATTCTTAACCACAGCTGCAGGTCTCCGAAGGAGTTAACTCCCTTCTTCCCCTGGTAACCACAGATAATCTTAAGTGAAAGAAGTTCATTAAAAAAAGACAAATGGATGGTTCCACTTATAGTAAATACCTAAAACAGGGAATGGATACAGACCAAACGCTACCGGAGTGGTCCCAGAGAGTTATCAATGGCTGGTTTTTAAAACTAGACTGCCAGTCATTTCTCCTGAGGGGTTTCTAGGTAGAGTGGAACCACCAATGTTTTTGTTATAAGTCAGCATGTTGGCCATGTGCAGCACTCAAGGACTCTACAGTATACTAGAATTTTTGTCTACTGAGTAGGAACTATTGTGGGTAACATAAACCTTAAAGAGGAAGGGAACATCCTTGGTTCTTCAGCATGTTTTCCTTGAGTTCGGGTACATTCTTTAGGAAAGAAAACACAATTATATATTTGGATGCAGGATCCAAAGTTAGTAAGGAAAAAACAAGTGTTCTCAGAATGAAAAAATATATATGTATATATATATATATTCTATAGTATTAGTATATTTTCTATTTATTATATAAGCAATTATACGCTACTAATAGAGAAATTTATATCCAGAAAATGACATATACAGTAGGAGAGGCATGTATATCCAGTCTGGTTTCAAGTCTGTGGATCTGATGTTAAGCCAGAGGTTTTTCTTAATCGGTGTAGATTTGCAGGGATGACAACAAGAACACCATCAGCTGCAGAGGTAGCTGAATCCTAGGTGAGAAAGGTAGGCTTGAGACTGGTGAGGAGAATAAATCCGAAGTCAAAAGGTCAGATAACAGGCTGCTAATAGCTCCTGGGATCAGCTGGAAATGTGGCTGCCTATTGGCTCAAGGTCCAAGAATGAGAGGTCAATGAACCAGACACAGGATCCAAAGTAAGTAAATAGAAAGCAAGTGTTCTCATAGTGTCCACTTACATAGGAAATAGGCCACCCCCCATTCCCAGGAAATTTCATTTTAATTGTAGCTCAACAGTGACCCAAGGCAGAGGCTTTCACTGCACATGATTCATCTTGCTGCTGCTTGGATGCTCTTGATGAAGTTGAGTGCATTATGTTAAGTCGCACTTATGGAATTATTAGACCTCAACTGCCAAACCTCAGATATCCTGGCCCAGACAAGTTGACACAAAACCTATCACATTTTTTCGTATGGGTCTTTGATCCAACACCCAGCTAGTTTTATCTTTGAGTCTCCTTTGTTCTGCCTTTTGTCTTCCATTATATTTACATAGAGATAATACACTCAAGCACTAAAATGTTACCACTAATCATTAAAATAAGGCAATGAAAATTTACTGCCATCCTCGTTTCTATCAATTAGAAAACATTTGGTTTTATACTGGTCCTTCAAATTTGAAGGGTGCTGACTGGAATCTGCTACCTATTTTTTCTTCCTTTTTGCTATGATTTTTTGGTATTTCATTTGACATATAATACTGTGTGTAGGCGATTTTTACAGCATCATAAGAAAAATTCCCTTTTCAAAGCAAGACCTAGGACAAGGTTAGACATACGAGTGAGAGAACACAGATCAGAAGACCGGACCTCTGTGATAAATTGGGCAGGCGCCAAGTATGATGTCATATGTCAGAGGGCAGGCAGCACATTCACCACAGTAAGAATACTAGATAGAGTCAGTGCTCCACTGACTTTGGGGTTATCTCCATAGAGTCAGGGTGAGTGTTCCCAATAAATGTTGTGGCAGCATGCTGCAAAATAATTTTTCATTTACATGTGTATTTTTCTTATTTTACTTTATTTGTTAAATACTCTTATCACAATCTATACATTCATCCATTGGGTCAAGCACATATGCTGCCAACATCATTTTCAAAGCATTCTCTTCCCACATGAGCCCCTGAAATTAGTCCCCATTTATTCTGCTCCCCTCCACCCCCGTCCTCCCTCACAAACCCTTGATATGTTATAGATTATTATTTCCATACTTTGCATCATCCTCCAGGTTTCAGTAGAGCTACCAGATGAACAACGGAGAACAAATAAGAAATCGGCTTCCCACTTTGGAGAAAGTGGTCATTTAAAACCTTCTGTGCAGCTTTGTGGCCCAAGGCCCTCAAAATGTGACTTATGAAGAGCCGCTTTCTCAAAGTAAAGCTGACCAGAGTGATATGAATGAAGTAAAGTTATTAAAACTACACCCATCAGGATCTTCATTTGTTGATGGGGCAGAACTCAAGGCAAGAACACAAAACTACAAAATATCTGCTAATAATAAGAACTTGGCATGTACGAAGTATGAACCTAGGCAAATTGTCAGATAAGCGAGATTAAATGGAGAAAAATATGGCATCAGGATCGGAAGACATTTTACTGAAAACATTTACTATGAGATAATGCAATCTTGCTAGCTGAAAGTGAAGAGGGCTTGAAGAACGTGCTGAAGATGAAACATGGCAGCTTCGGTATAGGTTAACCTCAATATAGAGAAGACCAAACTCCTCGCAAGTAAATATCAAGATAAATGAAGAATAGGTTGAAGTTGTCAAGAATTGTATCTTGCTTGGATCCACAAACAATGTTTATGGAAACAAGTCATGAGATGAAAGGAGGTTTAGCATTTGGGTAAATCTACTTCATAATATCTCTTGAGAATATTGAAAAGCTAAGGTGTTATTTTGAGCATCAAAGTGCACTTAAGCCATGATATTTTCAGTTAGCTCATACATATGTGAAAGTTGGACATTGAATAGGAAAGACCAAAGAAGAATGGATGCATTTGAATTGTGGTTTTGGAGAAGAACATTGAATGTAACATGAACTGCTAAAAGGGCAAACATCCATCTTGGAAGAAATATAGTCCAACTTTTCCTTACAGTAAGGTGACTAGACATCCCACTTTTTAACAATTTAACAATGCCTGCGGTGATTTAAAATTAAAATAAATATATTGTAATATTATTTTTGCATTCTATGAAAATTTATATTGCTCCATATAGGCCACAATTTTAATCAAGGACCTCCCCCACCCCTGGTCCATGGTGTCCCACTTAAAATCTGGTCACTCTACCTTAGAGGCAAAGATGGCTAGGTTTGATCTTACATACTTTGGACATATTGTCAGGAGAGAACAATCCCTGGAGAAAAGGATCACGCTTGGTAAAGTGAAAGGGCAGCAAAAATGAAGTAGACACTCAAAGAGATGAATTTGGGGTATGTTTCAAAAGAAACATAGTACATATACTTCCACAGCTATTGCACTTAGATGGATTGATAAACTGTTTTACAAAGATGTGCTGAGTCCTAAGAGCAGACAGTGTTATGTTCTGTTGTGCCTTCAATTTCTGTGAGCAGGAACAGACCCAATGGCACATAACAACAACAACATGAAACCAATTGCTTGCTTTTTCTTGGGTATGCGTCTGTACCTGACTAGTTGATCTCCATTTCTTTTGACTTGAGCTAATGACCTGTCATATGGTCTGCCAATTCGGGAGCCATCATTGGCCTACCATCTGACTTGCTAACCTTAGATTCATCTACTTTTGCAGCCACCCACTTGTTTGCTTCCTTTTTTCTTGAGTTCATCTGCTATGGCAGCCAGGTGAATCTGGAGAAGTTTTATATCTGACTCAATAACCTGGAATTTGCCTGGATTTTGATTTGCCCTTGGCTATAATGGCATGAACCATTTTTGATATAACTTGACATATACATGGATGGATAGATACATAGATGCATGATTGATAGATAATAGATAGATATATAGGTAGATAGAGACTTCCTCAGCTTTTCTTCTCTAAAGAAAATAAACTAAAGTAATAATGGATTTTCCAATGAACTTTTTGAAGTACCCTTGTATATTCTCCATTTTTCTAACCTGATCCAGGCTCCTCTCTTCTCTACCTATCTATTCTGAGTTTCCAAATATCTGTATGAGACTTTCTTGATCTCTGACTTCTAGTTATTTTTGTCAATGGAAAATGCTCACAGAGGAGTCCTTGTGGTGTATTGATCATAGCTTGAGCTGCTAATCACGAGGTTATTGGTTTGAACCCACCAACAACTCAAAGCACAAAAGTGACACTTTCTGCTTCTATAAACGTTTCTAGCTCCAGAAACTCACAAGGACAGTCCTGCTCTGTCCAAAGATTGCTATGATTCAAAATAAACTTGGTGGCAGTAAGTAATATTTACAGTCAATTAGTTGAAAGAAGGACAGTGAAGTCAGTTTATATTATTCCCTTTATTCCCTCCCCTATGGTTTTTTGTGGTCTTGCTTCATGCTTTTACTTATGTCATAACTTTTTGCCAACGATGTTCTCTATTTTGCTATCTCATTCTCCAGGTTCCAATGATTAACCATCCCTTCCCTTTCCCTATTCCACCTAGGTTGCATAGTGGCCAGTCATAAATTACCAGTCATAACTTACTTCACTGTTTCCTGAAATTTCATTTTATCCTTCCATTTCCTTGCAATTAGTCTTTCATTGGAACTGTCTCCAAATTACCCAACTTGAGTGTACTCTCTGTTTCCCATCAAGGTCCCAAAAGATAAAGCCCCCTCTCTTTTTCAACTCACCTTGTCATACTGGATTCTTCCTTGCCTCTAATTACTCTTCCATTTGTCTTTATTTCCCCTTAAGGTAAGGGTCAACCAAAAGTCACAGCCATCAAATAATTGTCGGCTCAGTACAAGATATTGGAGGAGGAGTAATGGAAGTAAATGTGGCTATGGCTGGATGGCACTTTTCTACATCTTAACTGTGGTGCATGTCAGATGAATCTATGATTACTAGGAATATTACATATCATTAAATCTAGGTAAAATTGATGAGATATCAATATATTGGAATGATCCTACCTATATTTGTGTCCTGGTTGGTTGTGATGCTAGCAAAATGTGATCACTGACTGACTGAAAGATTTTGGGGGATCGCTCTGTGTATTTCTTAATATTACATACAAATGGTCAATGATCTTTAAACATTTTTAGATACAATATAAAATGTTACTTGTACTTAAAAAATTAGCATGTGTAAACTACAATTGAACATTAAATAGCATGCAGAATCAAGCAAACAAAAATTAAATACTTAGGAATAAATCAAAAGAAACATTTACCAGCTGGTGGGTGCAAATGAACTATACATACCCATAGGAATACAGCTGGATCTGAAAAACAGAGTTAAGTGAAATGAGAAGAAAAAAAGAAGTATTATATTTACAGGTTTAATATTAAGGAGACACATGGACAGTGGGTACTAGTCAAGTACTCCTGCAATACTTGAGCACCTTGTTCTAATAATTCAGCAGTCTGAAATGCTCACCTTCCCACCCGATCACTGAAAACAAAGTGGTGCATAAAAAATGTGGTGAAGAAAACAGGGGGTGCCCAGATATCAAAAGATATAGTATCTGGCATTTTAAAGGCTTGAAGATAAATAAGCAGCCATCTAGCTAAGAAACAACAAAGCCCACATGGAGGAAGCATACCAGCCTGTCCTGACACAGCAGGTACATAAGCAAATGTGGCAAAGAAAGCTGATGGTGCCCAGCTATCAAGGGATATAGAGTCTGTAGCCTTAAAGGCCATCTAACTTAAAAGGAACAAAGCCTACATGGAAGAATCACAACGGCCTGGTTGATCAAGAAGTATTGAGGGTATCAGCTATCAGGCATCAAAGAAAAAAATCACATCACTGTGAATGAGGGGGAAACCTGAGTTGGAACTCAAAGCCCATCTATAGCTAACTGGACAATTTCTCACAGAAGATTCTCAGAGAGGGGACAAGCCAGTCAGGATGCAGTGTAGAAATTATGAAACATCCAATATTCCTCTAGTTCTTAAGTGCTTCCTCCCACACCACCACCACCACCACTATCATGATCCCAATCCTCCCTTACAAATCCAGCTGGACTGGAGGAGCTACTGGTACAGAAAGGAATTGGAAACACAGGGAAGTCAAGACTAAACCCCTCAGAACTAGTGGTGAGAAGCGTGATAATGGGAGGATGGAGGAAAGGTGGGGTAGAAAGGGAGAACAGATTACATGGATTGACATATAAACTCCTCCCTGGGGGACAGACAGCAGAGAAATGGGTGAAGGGAGATGGTATAAGATATGACAAAATGATATTAACTTATAAATTATCAACGGTTCTTGGGGAAATTGGAGCAAAGAGGGAGGGGGGAAAGAAGAGTGGAGCGGATACAAGGGGCTTAAGCAAAAAGCAAGTGTTTTGAGAATAATGAGGGAAACATGTATAAAAGTGCTGGACATAAAAGATGTATGTGTGGATTATAAGAGTTGTACAAGCCCTCAATAAAATTATATAAATATATATATGTATATATATCTCAATTAAAAAGAAAATTTCCCAAGCAGCAATCTAAACAAATGCAAAGATATGCATAAACACTTCAGAAAACTTGACTGTGAGGACAAGAGGACTAGGACTACGCCATGGAAATAACTGAAGGAATGAATAATTAAGTAAATGAATAGGAGGGCTCCAGACAATTGCCTCAAGGAAAATTATTACCATAATCCTATGCACTTGCTATCAGCTCCCTTCATCATCCTCTTAATCAGAAAGCAAAGAAGGTAGCAGAAGATATACTTAATCATGGATGTGATTTGGAAATCTGGAGTTCCAAGATGATAAAAAAAACAAGTAAGCCAGGTTTACTGATGGATTACAGGTCTCTGCAGATGATGTGCTTCTGAATTGTCTGCTCCAGAGATTACACCTTCCACCATCCTGTCCTTGGTAGTACACTGTCTCTTCAAAAGCTTATTAGCATGAAAGTGGTCTGATAAGTCAGTGTTGGATGTGTGACCTGTAACAGCATTTTTGTTCATGGGATGGTGTTCTTGACTTTTAGCTGGAGTTGTTTGATTGAATCATAGCAAAAGGAGTAATAAGCATGATGTAGGGTGCTGGATGCAAGAACTTGGCTGTCTTTGTTAAAGAGTGGCACTTCCATACCAAATAACTGAGTCCCCACTAATACATATATGTACACGCACCACCACCACCACCACCATTGAGCACGTTGAACTCCTGACCTGTGTCACCCACCATCTCATTCATCAAACCTCTATCTTCCTCTTAATGCATCTTGGTCTTTTCTTCCTTCCCTCCATCCCCACCATCAATGAACTCACAGACACACATGTGTACTATTTCCAACCTATGGAGCCTTTTTGAATTATCAGCCAATCATCCGTATATGCTCACAGTGTGCAATCTGGTGGCAGTATCGTTGAGGGATTGTAAAGAGCCTCCCCAAGGCCACACCAGTTACTTTAAGGTTGTTGCCTCTTTAGCTTGTGGTGGATGTTCATCTCTTTCTTTTTCTTCATGTAATAACAGACTATTATTGCTGACGTCTTTGATAATGTCTGTTTAGTGGAATTGCATTCAAGAGCAGATTGGACTTTTTGCAACAGCTTTATCCATCTGGAAGTGAAATAGTGAGTACATTAATTTGAGAGAAATTGGGACTAAGGAACCAGGGGAATATAGTAAGAAGGGGCATAGGTTGTGGAGGATATATGTGGCAGCAAACACAGTGTTGAAACCATGACGGTGGCTGGGGGGAGTGACAGGTGAACAAGAAGAGTGGAGCATGGGTTAAGTCATAGGTCCTTGTGTTTTTCCATAATCATACGTAGATGGAGCTTCCTCCTTTTATTTCTCTGACTGCTTGGGTGGTTGGATTTTAAATTGTGTCTGTTTGGTCCTTATCTATGGAAAGAGCTTATGCCTTCTTAGTCGTGTCAGCTTCCTCAGTCACTTGGTTCATCCTGGGACCAATAGTGAACTGTCTCCAAGTGTCATGATCTTCTTAAACACACCCTCTCAGGACAAGGAGGACTACAGCAGATCAGCTTTGTTTGCCAGGCAAAGGAATGCACTCACCCCCTGAGAACCCTGGAAGGGCTCATACATTCCAGAGAATCTCTCACAGAGTAACCAGCATGGAAAGAAAGGTAACCAGAGAGGCAGCAATACCTAGTTGGAGAGGGGGAGTGCTACTTCAATGCTATCTAAAGAGCTTTACAAAACTGTCCTTCCACTTCACCCACCACATTTCTCTCCTGAGGGTACCTATGGCAAGGAAAGGGTGTTCCATGGACAGCACTATTCAGTGACCCATTCTGTACTTTCTCATCTTAATCCTTACCTAGCATTTTGAAAGCCTCACTTAAAATCTCTCAAAGGTAATGTGGCCATTTTTAAGTTTTGGGGGAACCATGAATTGTCCCACTCCCTTCTAAGAAAATTAATTTTTGTTTCATAAAGATAATTCACTTCAGGCTGAGCCCCGGTGGCGTAAGTGGTTGCGTGTGGGACTGTGGCCCATGGGCTTGGTGGTTCAAATCCAGCAGTGGCTCTCAGAAGCAGCACTGGGTAGCACCCACGACCACCAGAGGCAGAGATGGCCACAAAAAATTTTTTAAGATAATTCACTTCTTGACTACTACCATATCATTTTACCATTGTACTGCCCTTTCCCTGTGTCCAACAGTTTTCAAAAGGAATGGCTTTGCATTCATGTTTAAAAGAAACAATTCAAAATCGTTCTTGAAGAATAATCATTTCTTTCATCATATTATATCTATTTGCCTTCTAAGCAATGCAATAAATACACATATTATTCACATTTATGCACCATATTAAAAAACTAGTAGTGATGCAGAAACTTAACAATTCTACTAATGTCTTCTATCGGAAATTGATTAACCATGCAATCAAGATGCATCAAAATTATGGTAATAGAAATGCAAATGTTAGAAACATGTAAGAGGAAGAGTAGTTTAAATGTGGAATTGTTAATAGAAGCAATGCTAGAGATCGCAATGTAGAATTTTGAAGACAAACAAATTGATCATAGCAAATATTTTCCTTCAACAACCTACATGCACTTCTCTGGGTGGAATAGAGAATAATCCAATTGGCTTCATTTGTGGGAAAAGAGGAAGGATAAGTTCAGTATCAGGATCTAAAACCAGATGAGGAGTTGACTGTGGAACAGATCATCAATTGCTCATATATAAGTTCAGGTTAATGCTGAAGAAAATTAAAAACTGTCATGAGACTTTGAGTCTATCCTACCTGAATTTCATGAACATCTCAGAAAGAGATGAACTGTAGGAGGACATCAAGAATGTCATTCCTGAATAATGCAACGGGTCATTAAAAAGACAGGAAAGAGCCCACAGGTCAAAGCCAATGTCAGAAGAGAATCTGAAACTTGCCCTTGATCACAGCATAGCTAAGGCCAATGAAAGAAACGATGACTTCAGAGAGCTGAATGGAAAATTTCCAAGAGCAACTTGGGAAGACAAAGTCAAATATTATAGTGAAATATGGAGGTACCTAGAGTTAAAACATCAAGAACACACCCAGCATATCTTAAACTGAATGAGCTCAGGGAAAAAAATTCAAGCCTCAAGTTACAATATTGAAAGATTTTATGAGAAAAATATCGAATGGTGCAGGAAGCATACAAAGAAAATGGTGAAAATACACTGGAGGGACAACAGGGAAACGGGTGAAGGAACATATCATACAGGGTACGATATGACAAAATAATGATAATTTGTAAGTTAATAAGGGTTCATGAGGAAGGGGGAGTGGGAAGGTAGGGGAAATATGGGGAGCTGGTTCCAAGGGCCTAATTAGAATGAGGATGTTTTGAGAATGATAATGGCAACAAATATGCAAGTGTGGTCCTGCATACAATAGATGTATATATTGATTGTGACAGGAGTTGTATGAGCCCCCAATTAAATGATTAAAAATAGAACTAGTCCACATTCTGCAAGATAAATGTTGCCAAAGCAGGAAGTTCAAACTGCATTGGCAGCACTAACCCAAAAGAAGGCTCCAGGGATCGATGGAGCCTCAACTGAAATATTTCAACAAAATGATGAAACCCTCGAACCACATATACATCTCCACTAGGAAGTTTGAAAGATAGCTACTTGGAAAACTAACCGTACAATATCCGTATTTATAGACATCCCACCAAAGGTGACAACAGAATGCTCCAACTAGAGTGCAATATCATTAATATAACACATAAATAAAATTTCGCTAAAGACTGCATTAATGGTTGCAGCGGTCCTTTGCCAGAGGGCTACCAGAAGCTCAGAATAAAGAAGAGAGCATGAGACAAGGTATATCAATACTGATGTCAGATTGAATTTGACTAAAAGCAGAGAAATCCAGAAAAATGCTTACTTGCATTTTATTGACTATGCCAAGGCAGTTGAATGTGTGGGTCATAATGAACTATGGGTAGACTTCAGAGGAATGGGAAAGTCAGAACACACCATTTTCTTCATGCAGGACATGTACATAGATCAAGAGGCAGTTTTGAGAACAGACCAAGGAAATACTGCATGATTAAAAGCATGAAAAAATTAGGCTATACATTCTTTCAAAAACCTTGTGTATCATGGTTGTATCCTCTCCTGTATTTAGTCAATGTATATGCTGAGCAAGTCATGAGGGAATCTGGATTATGTGAAGAAAAATGTTACGCCAAGATTGCGGGGGTGACATTATAAGCATTTACTGCAATCTTGCTAGTTGACAGTGATGAGGACTTAAAGCATTGATGTAGACCATGTATTGCCACCTTCTGTATGAAACACCACTTGATATAAAGAAGACCAAAACCCTCACTCCTGTATGGACGGCATGATAATTAGAGAAAAAGTTGAAGTCCGGAACCAGGGTCCTGGTTGTCATCCTTGCAAGTTACTTAAATCAGTTGACCATTGAATAAAGGATTCTTTGGGATCTCTCTGATATTACTTTTCTCTTTTTTATAAATAGTTTGACTAGGGGCTCTTACAGATATTATAATAATCCATACATCAATTATATCAAGCACATTTTTGCATATGTTGCCATCATCATTTCCAAAACATTTTCTATGTAGTTAAACTGTTGGTATCAGCTCCTCATTTTCCCCTCTTTCCCAAACCACCCTCCCAAACATGTGAGTCCTTGATAAAGCATAAATTATTATTTTCATATCTTACACTGTATGCTATTTCCCTTCCCCCAGTTTCTGTTTTTCGTCCACTTGAGAGGTATATGTTATATGTTACTCTTTATAAAGTGTTCATCCTTCCCACCTCCTTCTCTTTCCACATTCCCCCTACCCTCATGGTATCTCTACTCTCATTACTGATCCTGGGGGGGGGGTGTAATCTGTCCTAGATACCTGTGCCAAGAGCTCTTATCTCTACCAGTGGTTCAGTCTAGCAGGATTTGAAAGGTAGAATTGGAGCAATGATAGTGGGGAGGGGGAAGAATTTTTTTTTTTAAATGAGGAATGTTGTGTGCTTCAGGAGTACTGTAGGGCACCCTGGGTGGTTCGTCAGTTCAATTGACCCTTCTGTGAGGGGATATCCAATTGTCTACAGATGGATTGTGGGTCTCCATTCCAACACCCATCATGCTCATTAATATGATTATTTGGGTTTTTCTGATGTCCAATACCTGATCTTGTTGACACCTCATAATCACACAGACTGGTGTGCTTTTTCCATGTGGGCTTTGGCACTTTCCTGCTAGATGGTCACTTGCTTAACTTCAAGCCTTTCAGACCCAGACATTATATCTTCTAATAGATGGGCACCATCAGCTTTCTTTAGCTCATTTGGTTATGCATCCATTTTAACTTCAGTGATCGTGTCGGCAAAGTGAGGTTCATGGAATGCCAGGCTATTAGAACAAAGTGTTCTTACATTAAAAAACGTGTTGAAAAGTGGCCAAAAGTCTGTTTGCCACCTTGAAATAAACCCAGGGACAAGGAAATAACAGATCTAAAATCGTTGGCTAGGAGGCTATAAAACGCATGGTGGGGTTTAATCAAATGCAATATAGTTGAGAGGGAGGAAAGTAAATGAAAAAAAAGGAAAGAACTTGGAGGCAGAAGACATTTATAAAGGGATAAATATAAGCATATGTTTATTAATATAATAATAGGGATATAGGTCTCTCTGATATTTCTTAACAATGTATGCAAATCAACAGTGATCTCAAAATTAAAAATTATAATTAAAAATAACTATATTGCATTGCACTAATAAAGAAGGCAATACACTAAAATTAAACATTCAATAGGCTTCTGATTCAAATCAAATAAAATTAAATATCTATGGATAAACCAAAGTGGCATTTATCTGGTAGTGGGTGCAAATATCTTTCTAAAATTTACACAACATCAAAGAACATATCTGACACATTCATTTTCACAGGCACAATAGACATACCCAGGGGAATATGGCTGCTTCTTAAAAAAAAGTTGAGTGAAAAAGGGAGAAAAAAATTAAGTCTAATGTAACAGCAAATGCATAAGTTAAATACAAAATTTCTCACATTGCTATATACATTTTGCTAAAACATATGCAAGGGAAAGGATAGGTCTTAAATTCATTAGAATGTTTGACTGTAGGAAGAGGGCTAGGACTAGGAAAAAGAAATGAATGAAGGAGTGAAGGAACAGTTGGCCCCCAGACCATTATCTAAAGGAATATCATTACCCTAACACTTTATATTTGATGTCAAACCCTTTCATCATCATCCTCTCCAGAAAGGAAATAGTCTGGGAGAAGGAATACTTAGACCTTGGCATAATTTAGAAATTTGGAGTTTCAAGATCGTAATAATAAGCATGCCACTTTTACTTATGTATTGCAATTCTGTGTCTTGTTCTCCTAAATTGCCAGCCCCAATGATGACAGCTTTCATCACCCTTCTCTTGGTAGTACATACTGTCCACATGGTCTCATCCTAAATTTATTAACATGAAAATGTCATGTTCACTATTAGATTTGTGACCTGTAAGCATTATTTTAGTTGTTGGGGTTCTTAGCTTTTAGCAGGTTAGTAGATTGACTTTGGTGGTCCTTCATGGGACTACAGTTGCTTAAATCATAGTAAGAGCTATCTTAAAAATGAAATACAGGGTCTGGGGGTGAGCACATGGTTGTCAAGGAATGGCACTGCCACCTCATGTAACTGATCTTCAATGCACACACACAGCCATCACAACCAGCAAGCATTCTGGACTTCATGCCTGTGGGTCATTGATGATATTTCACTTCAATACTTAGTCCACATCCACCCTGGGGGAGCCTCTATCCTCCTCCTATCACATCTTGTCTTCTTTCTTTCCCTCCCCCCCAACCCAAAATGAAAGAACCTACAAAGAACACATCTCCTTTTTTGCAACCTGTGGAGTTTAGTTGAATCGTCAACCAATCATCAGTATCCCCTCATTACAGTATAAAATCTGCTGTCTAAATCTTTCAGGGTTTGTCCAGAGCCTTCTCCGAGGCCTCCCCATGTCCAGTGAAGTTGTTAGCACTTTATGAGCAAGAGGTGTCACCTGAAGGACCGGGGTTCTCTGGGACCTCTTCTTCCCCATGTGGTGGGCATTGACCCTCTTTCTTTTTCTTTCCATAGCAACATAGGATTATGGCTGACTTTTTGTTCCATCTGCAAGTGAAATACAGAGAGACCATTGATTTGAGATATATTGGGGACTGGGTAGCAAGGGGATTATCATGAGAGGGGTGTGGTTTGGGGATAGGGTATGTGGCAAGGAAAAACAGGTTTGGAACTTGGGTAGGCAAGGGAGTGGCAGGTGAAAAAGAAGAGAAGCATGGATTAGGCAATCTCAACCTTGTCTTTGTGCCAAATCCGGTATGGATGGGGGTTCTTCCTATTTTTACTCCCACTGGTGATTACGGTGGTTTGATTTTTCCACTGTGACTCCTTGGTCCTTATTAACGGCAGGCCCTTGTGTCTTCTCGGCTGTGTCGGACATCTCAGTCACATTGTCTATCCTGGAACCAAGAGTGACCTGCTCCCAAGTCTCCTAATCTCCTTCAACACACCCTTTCAGTCCATGAGGCATAAAGCAAGTCTGTTTTGTTTGGTTGATCAACAGGGCAACACCCTCAACCAATGAGAACCCTGGGGTAGGGGTGGG
>PVJH01007192.1:82189-95139 GCA_004026705.1 Nesogale talazaci | reverse complement strand
CACTATTGACCACAATCATCAGATCTGGAGTCCATCATGGGGATGGCATGGAACCAAGTCATGCAGTCATTTCATTGTACAAAGGGTTGGGCCCATGGACAGCAGCTAAAAAAGCAGGTAAACAAAAAGTATATTATCTGCTCTTCTAAAATGGTTTTGCTCTGAGATTTAGTTGTTTAATGTGGCTTTTGCAGCCAAAGTTCTCACGACTACAATCCTATTTTGGAGAGAGGTCTCTGCCATTCCAATAGGCAAGATTGAGGAGGGATAAAGTGTTTGTTGGTTTGAAACTAGCTCACATGTCACACAAACAGTTGAAATTGGTTTTAATTTTGGTTTTCCTCCTACAACCACTTGGAGTAGATCTGATGGGTAAGGGAATTAGACAGTTCTTAAGGCTGGGATCCTTCTCTCTCTTTTTACTTTTACATTCCCTCTCATTTGTTAAGTGGAATATATTCAAATAAAATCATACTAAACCTTGTTGCACAGCCCCCACCTCAAAAGAGTGAGGGCATCCCAGTCAATCCCTGTCTTTGTGGATCTTTCTTCCCACCCTCAGTGGGATTAAGCTTTGACCAAGTCACATTTCCTTGGGGCTATTGTCTGCTGAAAGAGAAATTCACACCTCCATCAAAGCCATCTTTCTGTGCATAAGATATGTTTTAGAAACCTAGAGAAGAACCCCATGACCCCTAGCAGAAGAACACATCCAAGAACTCTGAAGTGGTGGAGGCATCAGAGACAAAGACCATGGGACAGAGCAAAGGAGCCAGCTCAAGACAATTAGACTGTACGCAGAGCAAGTGGTATCTTCCTGCCCCACAGAAGCAGAGGTGAATGCTGGCTGCAAGGCTGATGTGGAGGCTGAGAAACAAGGCTGCAGGTTGAGGAGAGGCTCTGATGTGGTTAATTTCCCTAGGGGGGACTGATGAGTCAGTGCTGACTCAGAGTGAGCCTGTGGATAACAGACAAAACACTGCCCAGTCCTCAGCCATCCTCACTATGGTTGAGCTTATTGGTGCAAACATGGTGTGAATCTGTTTTGTGGAGACTCTTCCTCTAAGCATGATGTCCTTTTCTAGGGACTAGTCTCTCCTGGCAATATATGCAAGCAGGTGAGATAAAGACTTTTCATCCTGGCTTTTTTTTTTGGGGGGGGGGTGGGCATCACTGCCTCTGGTGGTCATGGGCGCTACCCAGTGCCCTCCTGAGAGCTGCCACTGGATTTGAACCGCCAAGCCCATGGGCTGCAGACCCACACTCAACCACTTATGCCACTGGGGCTCAGCCCCTGGCTTTTAAAGAGTATCCCAGGTGTTCTTCTTCCAAGATAGAAGTGTGTGTTCTTTTCACAATCTATAGTATGTTCGATGTTTTTCTCCAGCACCATAATTCAAACACATTCATTTTTCTTCAGTGTTTCTTATGCAATGTACAACTTTTTTTAATTTCATAAATCATTTTATTGGGGGCTCTTTCAGCTCTTAGAACAATCCATACATCAATTATGTCAAGCACATCTGTTCATATGCTGCCATCATCATTTTCAAAACATTTTCTTTCTACTTGGACCCTTGGTGTCAACTCCTCTTTTTTCCCTTCCTCCCCCCCCCCCACCCCATCCACCCACCCTCGTAGCCCCTACACTTTTCTTTCTTCCCACCCTGGACCTTCAGGGTCACTGATCAAAAGTGTCATTAGTGGAGGCAGGGCACCACTTTGGGTTGTTCAGGTCCAAGGTGAGAAAAGACTCTGGTTTGTGTAGGCAAGTAGTTCTGCAGACAACTTTGTTCTCCTCCTCCTCCTCCTTCTTCTTCTTAAGCCAGTGTTTACTTCCATTCTCTGACTGAGTAGAGACCAAACGTTCTGTCTTAGATGGCTATTTGCAAACTTTAAAGACTCCAGGTGACCCTCCCCCACACCAACCCAATGTGGAGAACATTATCCTTTTGAACTATGTTAGGCTAATGGACTAAGTTGTCCCTCTAGATCAGAGGTTCTGAACCTGTGAGTCGAGACCCCTTTGGGGACCAAGTGACCCTTTCACAGGGGTCATCCAATTCGTAACAGTAGCAAAATGATAGTTATGAAGTAGCAATGAAAATAATTTTATGGTTGGGGGGGTCACTACACCATGAAGAACTGTATGAAAGGGCCATAGTATGAGGAAAGTTGAGAACCACTGCTCTAGACTCTCCTATTAATTTTTAAGGTTGCCCAAATGCTTCCAAGTGTTTAAAATCATTTTATTGGGGGTTTGTACAACTCTTATCACAATCCGTACATGCAATATACAACTTGGCATTCAAATGAAGCAAGTGAAAACACCATGGCTTGGGTCAGGCATGTACTAGTCCTCTTGTTTTTCCCCACCTTCAAGAGGTTTGGTGTATGCAATTTACTTAACACAACACATCATTTAATCTCTTGGCAGCTGGTTCCATGAGCACTTGTATGTCCAAGCAAGATGAAATCTTTGACAATGTCAAGCTTGTCTCCATTTGTTACCTATTGGTCCAATTGAGAGGAGTTTGGTTTTCTTTACACTGAGATGTAATCCATATTGAAGGCTACAAATCTCTGCATATCACAGGTTCTTAATAAGCCTTCTGCCAATCTTGATGCCACTTTCTTCTCCATATCATTGAGATTTTCTGAGTATTTGCTCAGCAAACAGATTGAATAAATATGAGGAGAGGATACACCCCAGCTGTAGACCTTTCTTGTTTGTGAACCATGCGGATTTCCCTTGCTTTGTTCGCATAACTGCCTCTTGATCTATGTACAGGTTTAGCATGGGCACAGTGAGTTATTTGGGAATTCCTAGTCTTCTCAAGGCTATCTTTAGTTCTGATCTCCCACCCTGCCATAAACACCATAATTGTGAGTTTTGGCCGAGAGTTCTGTGTGGCCTTTCAAATCAATAATCAAACCCAGCATAGAAGTTGAGTGCCCTGAGAGGAACAGGCAGTACCCAAATAGGGAAAGAATGACAGAAGAAGACAGTGTGCCTATCTCCTGCCTCCTGGCATTAGGGAAGTCAAAGGAGGTGACCTGTGTCTTCCTCCCTGCCTGGCTCTAGTCCCTCCACAGCATTTACTGCAGTTGTGGTTTGGGTATTTTGGCTGTGTGTGTAGGAGGGTTCCGTTTACTTTGTTTTCATCTATATAATATTGCTATCATTTTTGCTCCTTGCTGTATTTAGATGAGAATTCAGAAAGTATATACCCCCAGAATCCCCTTTGCTGGAGTTAGGGGAGGAACTGGAAGGTATTCTTCAAATGCAGTTACAGGTAGGTAACGGTGCCCAGGCTGCCAGTGGATGGAGACATCTTTGATGAACTCCCATCAGTCTCCAACTCAGAGCTATAGGCTACAAGGTTGGTGCAATGCCTTGGAAACCACTCTCTTCAAAGTTATCTCTGCATTTCCTTAAACACAGGTGTGTCTTCTGCAGGCTCTGTACCCTCTTGCCTGTGCTCCTCCTTGTGAAGCACTGAAAGAGTCAGCAGGGAGTTCCCCAAGAGTCTGTGATTGGTGATGAGCTCCTGGGCACCCCTGCTTGGAGCTATAGGATGAGACGTTTAGTGACAGCCTTCTGATGGTTGCTCCCCCAGCCCTCCCAACAGATGTTCAAGTCTCTAATTTCCTACATGAGAGTCCTTCATCCATGTACTACATTGAATTGCTTTGACTTTTCGGACTGAAGTCTGACTGATGGGTTTGGTTTTTCTCACGGTGCATTGTTTAATGAATAAAGTTAAATCACAG
This sequence comes from Nesogale talazaci, assembly GCA_004026705.1. Taxonomy (NCBI): domain Eukaryota; kingdom Metazoa; phylum Chordata; class Mammalia; order Afrosoricida; family Tenrecidae; genus Nesogale; species Nesogale talazaci. The sequence goes on along the minus strand of PVJH01007192.1, from coordinate 91,365 downwards.
GATCACAATTTCCCACAAGTTTGCATGCTGGATAAAAGACAGCAGCTGTAAACAAACAGCTTATTTCTTTAAATATATATGTTGTATGAAAATCATAAAGTTTTAGTATAAAGAATATCAAAATGCAAACCTACTGCTTCCCAACCTATACGCGCTGTAAGTTTATAGGCTTGCAAAGGTCATATTTTCGTCTCTCCTTAATGGCCTAGGGATTCTTCCTTGGGTTGTTAATAGCAAGGTTACCAGTTTGAATCCACCAGCTGCTCTGGGAAGAAAAACAAGGTTTCCTGTTTTCTGAAAGAGTGACAGTGTCTGAAACCTACAGAAAAAGTCCTTCCCTGTTCTAGAGGGCCACCATGAGAAAAATTGACCATGGCAGCAAGTTTGGCTTTTTGAAACCCTTCCCTGAAAACTTCTTAGCTCTTTCAATTGATACCACGTCAAAGCAGCAGTCCGGACAACATTAATTAAGGAACTCTATCATGTTCCTTTAAATTGTGTGTGCATGTATGTTGAAAATGAAAAAAGAGTTCTAAACAGCAAAGATCAGAACTCTGCAGAGGATGGCTTCTAGTTTTCTAGTAGAATTCTTGTTGACTAGTGCTCGTGACCTTTAAAGAATGAGCAGGCACTTTGTTGTGATGGGGGAAAAAAATCTTTGGTGCAAATTTCCTGGCCTTCTAACCAATCAAGTTTTTGATTTTCTTATAACTTCTTCATAATATACTCCAATGATAGTCCTAGAAGAAAATCTATCAAGACTTCTCCTTTGTAATCTCAGAAAACAGAAGTCATAGGCCCAGCTATTGTCAGACTGGAATTATTTTGGAAAGATTTTTTTTTTTTTAATGAGACTAAGACAAAGGTACTACTGAGGAGACTTATCTACAGCCATTCACTTATCGTATGGATTTGACCTGGGATGAACCCATGAATGGATCACCTGGAGCTCTAGTAAAAATACCATTTAACTAACCTTCCCAAGCATGCATATGCTGTTTTTAAAATATTAAAATGGCACATAACACTACAGGATATTTCATAATTAAAAAATGTCCTCATTTTTTTTGACCTACTGTGGTAGCTACATAAGCATTTGTCAATTTGAGGATCAAGAGTGAAGGGGTAGTCTACTCTGTCAATTGGGTCATAACCAGTGAGCCTTCTGTGTGGGCATAGTTTCCCGTAAGGATTCTGGGAATTTATGGTATTTTCCTCCTTGGAGGTGGGAGACTTTCAGTTCACCTCCTGGGAGACATAACACATGACAAGACACATGGACCTACCTTAATGCAGCCTGGGGAGAAGCCATGAAGAGACCCCTGCCAACTCTGAGATCTTTATAATGTCACTGGATCAAAAGTCTTTCAACTCATTGACCTGGTGATCATCCCGCATTTAGCATCGTTGCTTATGTTTTGTGAATTTGAAGAGGATTTTATAGACTGATACTGAATATATAGGCTAATATCAGAATATGGACTTGAACAGGCCTGGACTGGGATGTTTTCTCAATGTTCAATTACTCCTGTATATAAACCTTTTCTTCTTCTGTGCATGTGTGTCAATGGATTTGTTTCTCTAATCTACCCAGACTAGCATGCATACATAAAATATTCTCTAAATATGATTTGAAAGACCCACTAAGAGTCTATCAGACTATTCATGCACTGTTGTTATGCACCGTTGAGTCAATTTCAATGCATCGTCATCCCATATGACCATGACATGGTGCCATGGAGCTTTCTAGACTCTGATCACAGGGTTCGATGCCAAGTCTTTCTCACAAAGAGTGCAAGGGTGGGTCTGGAACCCCTGCCTTTCTCTTCCCTGTGGTATCACTAGGGTTGTTGGAAGTAGTGAAAAGCTGAAGTTCATGTAAATGAGCAATAATAAGTAACCTGTCAAAACTTAATGTGCTAGTCTTGGTTGACTAGAGAAATAAATTCATAGACACTCATATGTGTGTAAGAAATAACTTTATAAAAAGAGTACAGTACGAAAACATCACAGTCCAATCCAGATCAAGTCCATAGGTCCTATATTAGCCCCTATGTCTGATACCAATCTAGAATGTCCTCTTCAGACTCACAAAACACATACAATGACACCAAATGCAGGATGACCACAGGCCAGTGGGTGGTAAGTCTTGAGGATTCCATGGTGTTACAAGCATCTCAGTGCTGATAGGAGTCTTCTTGTAACTTCTCCAGTTCCAAGGCTCTGGCTGCCATCAGCCTATCTCTATGTGGCTTATCCACAAGAACACCTCACAGAGACAGTCCTGCCTCCAACGAGCTATTTATCTCCTTAGTGCCTCCAAATGAGATCATCAAACTGTGACCTGATTGGTCAAACTCCACCTTTCACTCATAAATCTCAAGTTGACGGTAGATTTTGTAACTACCACACTTAGGCATTTCTTATCATGAATTTCAGTTTTTTCCACTATCATAAATAACAAAAATAGATGCTTTGTAAAATAAAAATACTAGGGCAGTTTTTTTATTTTTCCATAAGATAAATATCTTCAAAGGAGTTTCATGAACTGTGATAAACTTATGTACTTTTGAAACCTGTGGCTAAAAGCCCTTTGAATACATTGTATCAACTCACACTCCACACATCTCCCAACAAGGTTGGTAGTAGTCTAAACAGACAATGAGGGTCTGACCACATCTCCCAGTTTTCCTGGGACAGTTCTGTTGATCATGCTTGGGCTCATTCACTCTAGGGTGTCTCTCGCTATAGATGACACTAGTCCAAGTTCATAGCAGGGCAGGGAGAAAAAGTTGAGGCTGAAAGACACATTGGAGGGTGACTGACCTTGTGCACTAAACATCTGCTCTATCCTGATGCAGGATCCTGACACTATCTTTCCCTCCTTGCCAGGACTTTTCCTCTGTTATGTTGAGTTCTTTATCAGGAGGCATTGGGTCACTAAAATGGAATACCTGCTTTTCTTCAAGTTCATTCTGGTTCACAGTGACCCAATAGATAAAACTGTTCATCAGGTCTCCTAGGACTAGTGGTCCCCTTTAGACCTCGCTCATTGGTTTTCTAAACCTGTCTGACTGCCAATTAGTTCATAAGCCTGATACCTACTGTGATCTGTACCTGCTTTACCAGATAAAGATTTATTGTTACACTCTTTCTGCACAGGAAAAGCTATGCTCCAAGGTGCTCTGTAGCAAAAGTCGTGATGGGAGAAGGATTAGTAGTGAAGGTGGTAATTAAAGTAGTAGTCATGGCTGAAATCATAGCTCACATTTTTTAGATGCTTATATTGTGTCAGACTCTTTGAAATGGATAATCTCATCAAAGTTTGCATTTCCTTGCAAGTGACAGAAGTCTAGCATAGAGTTTGTTTTCCTCAGAATGCCAAAAATCAGGGGCCCATCAGCCTAGATTTTGTGTGACCATATGAAAAAGGGAACAAAAAGATTGTCTTCTCCTATGTTCTGGTTCAGCCAACCTTAGCCTGTGGTTTTTCTTCTCATGCTGGTGAGATGGACATTGCATCTGCATCTCAGGCAGAAAGGGGGAAAGGTTGGCCAAAAGACATGTAGGGGAGGTTGTTTTGATTGTTACTTTGCTTTCTTTTCATCTGAAAAGCAGGATTTTATCCCCCCCCCCAAACAACTTCAAGTGATATCACATTGCCCACAAGTTGCCCATGCAACCTCTCATTACAAAGGTCTGTCAGATGATGCCTATTTTCACTGAGCATGTGGCCAAAAAGGAAAAAGAGGCAATAAGTAACAGTGCCAGCCACATCCCTTGTCACAGATGAGAAGACTAAGGAGAGGAGAGGTCAAGTCATTTGGCCAAGTTTCCTGAGTTGGTATGTGAAAGAGTGTATGTTAGATTTTCTCTTAGAAAATCAGTTTTGGTGCATGGATCTTTATGTTCTGAACATCTTCCTTACACTGCTATTTCTTTCCTTAGGAAAATGTACTCAATATACAAAATTTTGTTTATAATTTTAAGAGCTTCACATGCCTATAAAGCCCATTTAATAGGTGCCATTTTAGGACTCCCGGGTGGCAGAGTGTACTACTTGGACTACTAACTACAAGGTGGAAAGGTTGAAACTTTCTCTGAGGGAGAAGACTAAGACTTTCTAGTCCTAGACAGGGTTATAATCTTGGAAACTCACCAAGGCAGTAATATTCTGTCTCATAGGGTCACCTTGGGTCAGTATTGACTTGAGGACAGTGAGTTTGGTTTAGATGGTAGGTTCTTCGGGTGGTGTAGTGGGTTCTATATTGGGCCCACGAAATCTGCTTGCATAAAGAGTTCCAAACTCAGAAGCCCCTGTGAACAGTGCTACTCTGTCCTAAAGCTATCTGTGAGTCAGAATTCACTCATTGGCAGTGGGTAGGTGCAAAGGAAACAGGAGAGGATCGTTTGCTTCCACAAAGATTATAGCCAAGAAAATCTCGTTGAGCTCAGTTCTACTCTGAAACATATGAAGTCTCCATGGGTTGGACCTGACATGGATTTGGGTTGGTTTTGAGAGCCCTGGTGGCACAGTGGTGAGTTAGTGGTGAGTTAGGCTGCCAACCATAAGGTAAGCAGTTTGAAACCACCAGCTGCTGCTCCACCACAGAAAGATGGAGTGGTGCTTTTTGGTTTGTTTCATAAGCACAAACACATTAATTTATTAATCAAAGGGATTATCCTAATCAAATCAACACTTTAAAAGAGTTGCATGTCAAAAGTGTGTGATAGAACTAATTGAATATAGCAACAACAACAAGAGTATGGAGACTTGCTCATTGAATTGAGCTTATGCATTCTTACCGCTAATTCTTGTGCAAATGATGAGGGAATTTTTCCTTGTACAGATGTTCCTTGTACAGATGTTATATATCAACAGAGGTTGATATATAAGAGCAGTTTAATATTGAGAAAACATCCCAGTCAAATTCATATCAAGTCCATAAGTCCAATATTAGCCCATATGACCAATACCAGTTCATAAATTCCTTTTTACTCACACAGCACATACAATGATGCCAAAGTGCAGGAAGATCTTGACCTTTTGGGTAGAAAGTCTTGTGGATCCAGTGGCAGTGGAAATATCTCAACTTTGGCACAGAGCTCCATGAGTTTCAACAGCAGGGAAGGGAAGGGAAAGAACTTGGGTCTGGCTTCTAGTGAGCTGTTTATCTCCATCAGGTCTCTAAATGAGGTCATCAAGCTGTGATCTGATTGACAGGCTAGACTCCACCCCTTCACTCAAGTTGACAGGAGATTATGTAACTGCCACAGACCACCCCTTGTCAACTGGACACCTTTACCCAACTCTTTAGCTGTGGGAACAGGTCCAGTACACAGGGAAGTGAGGGTGATAGAGCCAATTTCAATGATGTACACAGAGTTGAGAAGCCTGGCTTGATGATGCAGATCTAAATTTATTGAAGCTTTTGCAAGGCTTTTAAAGGTTTCATTGACCAATCAAATCATACTTCCTAGTTTACAAACATATCCTTATATGGTCATGGGTTTGCAGCATGAAAAACGATTGGCTCACACTGTGAGCTATGGAATTGAGGTGTTACTGACCGAGTTATGTACATGCCTAGCTGAGCCAGTCATTCAATTATCTTACAAACTATTTGGTCCAATCACATTACAGGATTTTGCCATTCTATCATTACAGGGTCTTAGCTGTTACGATGGGAAGTTAGAAGCATTCTGATAGGCTGTGTTTCAGAGGTTTAAAGCAGAAGGATAACAGGTGAGCTGGCCTGGGGTCTTATTGCCTCAAGACTGCAATGCTTTCTAGGAGACTTGGAAGCGTGGGTTCCAGCTGCCTAAGGACACGGATACCCAGGATACCCAGTGGCTTTACGACTGCTCCATGAGACTCAGCAATATCATGGACTTTCTATGCATTTTTCCCAGATCCACAGATTTGTTAAAGCCCCCACATTTATCCATATAGAATTTTTAAACAAAACTTTATCTGTACCTAACAGGATAAAACTAAAATGCATACACTTCAATATGTGACATAGCATCATTAAACATAATATTCTATAACTGAACAACACAACAGTATTCTGTGCCTAACTGTGGGGGCATTGCTGGCAGGACCTGTGAACCTGGGAAAAAAGTGTAGAAAGTGCAGAATGCACTCCTGTGTCATGGAGTGGTACTGAAACCACTGGGATCTGGTTACTGTTAGGTACCTGGAACCCTGCGCTTCTAAGTCTCCTGGAGACTTAGAACTCCTGTCTTGAGTTAGGTGGAAGCTGCTGGGTATTCCCCATTTCCATGACTCCCAGAAAAACTCTAGTCTTGAGGCAATAAGACCTCAGGCTAGCTCACCTGATAACCTTCCACTTTAAACTTCTGAAACACAGCCTATCAGAATGCTTCTAGCTTCCCCATAGTAACAGCTAAAATCCTGTAATACTATTGGGTGATAGTGTCCTGTAATATGATTGGGTGGTTGGTTCTGTAATGTGATTGGAAGAAATAGTCTTGTATGACAGTTGGATGGCTGGCTTAGCCAGCTACACCTCATGTACATAACTCAGCTGGAAACCTTCATTTACATAGCCTACATTGTGGGCCAATCGTTTTTTCATGCTGCAAACCCATGACTTTATAAGGATATGCTTGGAAACCAGGAAGCATGTGGGAAAAGTTATCTGATTGATCAATGAAACCTATATAAGCCTTGCAGAAACTGCAATAAAGTTAGATCTGTGCCGTCGAGCCAGTCTCTGGAGTCTGTGCGCATAATTGAATCACCTCTGCCGCCCTCCCTTCCCTGGGTGCCAGACCTGTTCCCACATCTAACAGTTGCAGTTAAATAGCACCTACACCTTAATCCTATACTCCTATGAATATAGGCCAGCACCTGTGAAAGTGTGTAAGCCAGCCACTTTATGCCTTTATCCTCCCAATTTGGGGTGTCAATTTCTTTATTGCCCACTTATATCAACCCAGTGCTTTGAGGAAATAATCATATTCTTTGATGTGAAGAATCTTTATTCACGTTGGAACCTTGTATGTCTGCATCAATAACAAAGTCAAATCAGGACAGGACATTCATAGAGTCAGGAGCAATATGCACCAATTCAAAGGCTCAAAAATCTTATCTTCATCTGGTCAGGTTCTTCCCAACTCAGTGCGGGCTGCTGCCTAACTTATCCTCACCAGGGTCCCCATTGGTTACCTCACCTTTAGGCCAAGGGCCCTGTCACAAATTCTCAACAACCATACCCCCTTGGATTAGGTCTTGACTTCAAATCAGCCAAACTGCTCTCATCTTCTCTAGCTCTTGTGAACCATGTCCGTGGGTATTAGTGGCTAGATTCAACCATCTCTTTATTGCTGCATTTCTCCAACTTTCACTCAACAAGTGGTTCACCTACCAAGTATTTCAGGCTGCCTACAGACTCCTTTTAATTTCTATCACAGAGAGGGATTTCTGCAGATCTTTTCCAGCTTCTGGCACAAACCACTTGTTCAAAATTTAAAAAACCCAAAGGTTCCTTGCCACCCACTTCAATCTGCCAACAGCCCCTGTAGACAAGTCTCTTCACCTTGGAATGTACTGAATATTCAAGACCCTGGGTTAGACTAAGTTTTTCAGAGTCTTCTACTTTTTTCTTTTCAACAGTTTTATTGGCATCTAATTCACATATCCTAGTATGCAAAAGTTTGATCACATCAAGAAGAGTTGTACGACCATCACCACAATCTGCTTTAGAACATTTTCTTCATTCTTATTAACTAGACTAATTCTAATTTGTTATTCGAATTAGAATTTATTCATTCACTATGAATTATAATTCATTCTTATTAAGCTATCCTTATTCTCATCCCCCCCCCCAACCTACCCTGGCATACCCCCAAGGAATCATTAATCATCTATAGATTTGACTATCTTGGATCTATCTCATATACAGAAAAACATTGAAAAACAATAACCACAATGAGAATAACAAAATGAAACAGATGAAAACTTCAATAGAAAAGAAAGCAGAAAATATTAAAAACAAGAACAAATGTAAGTGGATCATTCAGGAGATCAAATGATAGGGTACTAAATTTTAACCTATTTTTTCTAATGATTTTATTGGGGGACTCTTACAGCTCTTATAACATTCAATAATATGGGGAGCTGTTACTGGGGCCCTAAGTGGAGGAAGAATATTTTGAGAGTGATGATGGCAACAAGTGTGCAAATGTGGTCTGCACACAATTGATGTATATATGGATTGTGATGGGAGTTATATGAGCCCCCAATAAAGGGATTTATTTTTAAAAAGGAAGGAGAAAGAGGAGCTTATATCAAAGACTCAAGTAGAAAATACTTGGAAATGAATATGGCAACGTGTGTACAAATATACTTGATACAAATGATGTATTGAATGTTATCAGAGCCTTCTTTGTAGGTGAGCCCCACACCTATTTAAAGTTCAAATTAATGGATGAAATAGTGAGCTTACAAGCTCTCCATTCTTCTCAGTAATCATTTCTATGACTCTTTATATCAGTAACAATAAGCAGAAAAAATTAGTATGAACAAAGACTCAGATCCTAAACTCAGTTTTTAAGACTACTTCTAGCCAGGGAATTCTGTCAATCATTTGACCTTCTGTCAGCCATTTTCACTAAGCAGTATGGTCTCTGAGAAACTCAAGGGACAATTTCATGTGAGTTCAAAGTATACATTAGTCACATTCATTTACCATTTCAAACAGGAATAACCAAAGACAACAACCAAACATAATAACTTCCCATTTTCTTTCCAGAAAACAACCCAATAAACTGCATGGCCATTTCTGATCTCTGGCTAACCAAAAAAGAAAAACTACCATTAGGGCAGGGGTCAAACAAGCATCCATTCTCCATCTTTGTGTCAGGCATGGTTCTCTTAGAGAAATAAAATTCAGGACACTAGTAATTATTTTTATATATTTATATATAAAGAGAAAGGTATATAAGATAGAAAGAGAAAAAGTTAACTATAAGACAATACAGGTTGCTCAGTGCAACTCACTGGAAAAAGTTAACTATAAGACAATACAGGTTGCTCAGTGCAACTCACTGGAGTCCTCTGTAGAGCAATCCAGGCTATTGGTTACAGGCAGCAAACGGCAGAGCAACAGTCACCAACTATCAGCCAGATGACAGAGTCCAACAGTCCC
>PVJH01007192.1:0-82089 GCA_004026705.1 Nesogale talazaci | reverse complement strand
TTTGGAGGTCGAGGCACAGGAAGAACAAGGCAGCTCTCTGGTCCGAAGATCCGGAAGCAAGAGAGAGAGGGGGCGGAACCTGCGAAGCCCCTCCCACATCTGCCCCTCAACTCATCCTGCGCGCTCATTGGCTGTGCCGTCACAACAGATCCACCAATCTTCTGTGGCCATGTTGGCATAACAAACCTACCCATCACAATCTTCATGATGTGTTTCTTAGCACCCCACTCCTGGTACCATAATGTGTTAGCCCATATTGACTAGAGAAAGAGGCATAGACACTTACATATGTATAAGAAAGAGCTTTATTTAAAAAGAGCAATTGAATATTAAGAAAACATCTCAGTCCAGTCCAGATCTAGTTGATAAGTCCAATATTAGTCCATATGTCTGATACTAGCCCATATATTCCTCTTTAGTCTAATGCAACACATGCAATGATGTTGAATGCAGGATTCACAGGCCAGTAGGTAGATATTCTTGTGGATCCAGTAGCAGTGGAAGCACCTAAATGATGGCACAGGCCTTCACCTGTTTCCTCCAGTTTAACAGCAGCAAAGGAAAGGTAGAGAGTGTGGGTCTGGCTTCCAGTGAGCTATTCATCTCCATTGTGCCTCCAAATGAGGTAATCAAGGCGCAACCTGACTGACAGGAGTTCTGGTGGTACAATGGATAAAGTGCTCAAGTATGAAACAAAAAGTCTGCAAGTATGAACTTACTACCTTGTGACTTACTACCTTGTAGTAAGGGATTGCTTGGGGTTGGCAGAAACTAGAGGAGACAAAGAAGCATCCTTCTCTTCGGACTTCCTCTAGGCTCCACTGACCATCTCACCTTCTGCTCTTGATACCATCCATGTAAAAAGATAAAATTGTTGGTTGAAATTTCTCATTAGAATGTTATTGCTTTTAATCTTAGATGAGGTCTCCATAGTCAACAGGGTATAGCAGCAAGTGCAGTAATCCCAGGAGGTGGCTGAGAAGCAAGTGTGTGTGGACACAGCCCTGGAGATGAGAATACAAAAGGCTCCAAACAATGATAGCAAGAGCAAGAAGGTCCGAAGAGATGTCTCCAGAAGTTGGGTGGAATTGAGGGAGTATGGTAAGTATTAGAGAACGCAGGAATTTAGCTGAAATGATAAGTTTCCAAAAATCTTCTAAAAATAAAGGTAGTGTATTGTGGGGAGAAAAATTGATGAATACCTTGCAAAGGAAGCACTTTAGTACAGGGAATGACTCACTATCAAAATCCATTCCAGCAATCGGGCTTCAAATATTAGCCAGGTGGTAGAAAACAAAACAATTAAGTTGTAAATATAGTAATATCCTCTGTTGGTCAAATTTAGGAGCCTAACAGTGTGTTCTGTGAATAAGAGGTGAAATTATTGACTACCTAAACAGTGGTATTCAGGGACTGCAAATTAAAATTGTAAGGTCTGGAACTTTAGAAATAATTTCTTCTGATTACTTACAGTTGAAATCAACGTACTTTCCTGTCCTTGTACTAAACAATGCTGGAACTGAGCATGCTTTCCTGTCCCTGTGTTAAATAATCCTGAAAACAAATATAAAAATAACATTCACTTCCTGGAAAATACTTGTTACTGGAAGAGTTTAAGTCAAATAAAGTATCTTGCTATCAAGATTAACAGTTTGTTTATCAAGACTTGTTCAAGGATTTTGCCTTTTTGTGAACATCAATTCAAGCCATTTGTGCCATAACTCTACTCATTCCTAACAAGCCCTCCATATTTCATGGGCTAAAATTTCTTAAAATATCTTCCCTAAATAATTCTCTTCAGAAATTTGCTAATACTGCTAAAGTCATGTTTCTTTTCACATCATAGGTCAAAAATATTGAGCTTTGTTTGCTCATTGAATTTTTTTCTGGTGGTCTCCTAGTCGGTTGACATGAGAAATTTAACCTTTTCCAATCAGATGGTTATTCTCAAAGAAAAAGGAATAGAGCAAGTGGTGATGTTAAAACCCTCATGTATTGCAGATAGAATTATATAGTAGTTCAACAGCTGGGCAGTATATCAAAAAGTTAAACACAAATTTACCATGCGACCCAGCAATACATATATAGATATATAGATGTGTGTGTATGTGTGTAAAATGACCATTGACATCTAAGTATTTGATTGAGTTCCTCTACTCAATATAAAATCAATACATAAGACTACAGGTTGAGAGAAGTACAGCAGTGTTCATTGCACTCTGAGAATTCAAAATTTGAAGCATTTGGTTTGTGGAAAAGCAGAGGCTCTGAAATTAGCATGAATTCTATTTTAAATTCTAAGGTACTTCTCTAGCAGCTGTTAACCTTCAAGTGTGCTAAATCACATAGCTTAAGGACATGGTTTTCTCTAAGGTTAAGGATATAGAAAGAATGCATTTTTAGGGGGGCATTCATTGACACATGACCCTTATTGAAATTCTCAGACATAAGCAGACCAAAGGAAACATTTTCCTTCCAGAGCAATTTTAACAAAATGGTTTTGGGAAAAAACATCTTTTGGATTTCTTGTGATCTAAAGAACACAGATTCTTGCAATTATCCTTAACATCCAATGCTGCCACCCACATACCATCTGTGAACCAATCGTGGAAGTCTCATTTCAAGATGTCTTGCCTTTAGCTTTCTAATCAGTTGCCATCCAATGAGAATAGTCTAACCTAAATTCTTTGTGGTGAATCACAAAAATGTTTAGTGATTACATTACTTCAGATTAGTTGGTTTCATTCTGGTGAGCTACTTAGATCCCCAGTTGAATCAATTCTTAAGAAATTCTCTTTACTTTTTACCCCAGGCAGAGTAGGAATTTCCTTTGTCTATGAACAAGAAATTATTCACAATAGTCAAAAGATTACAACAGCTTCAGTGACCATCAACTGGTGCATAAGTAAACATAATGTGACATACACCAAAACCAAACCAAAACCAATGGCCATAGACTTGATTCTGGCTCCTAGCAACCTAATCTAGGGGTTAGGAGACGAAATCTTTAGGGGATCAGGCAGTTTCATCTTTCTCCCTACTCGTGGCTGGCAGATTGAACTGCTTCAGTTATGGAGAGAAGTAAAGTCATGACACACGCTACAGACATGAGCAAACCTTTAACATAACAGATTAAGTGAAATAGTAAGGCACAAAAGGACACATACTGTAAAATCTCATCTTGGGGAAGCATCTAGAAAAAAAGTAGGTTAGTGGCCAGCAGCAGCACACGATGAAGGGAGGAATGGAGAACTACTATTGAAGAGTGATGAGTTTCTGTTCAAAACATTTGGGAAATACATGGTGGGCATGATTTCATAACATTATGAGTGCAGTGAACTGCACACTCACAATGCTTCAAATGACAGATTTTATGTCATATGTATTGTATTATATACACAAATAAGAGGCACATTCTATATTTGTTTTCAAACTGCTTTCTCCATGAGGTGTTTTTGGGAGGTTTGACAGTTGTTTTGTTTGTTTGTTTTTAACATGTTGCTATCAGGTCACTATGAGTCAGAATTGACAATGGCAGTGAATTTGATGTGTTGGTCAATAAAATTAGCACATCACATTTATAAAATGCTTGAAGTGGGGAGGAGGAGATAAAGTTGTTGGCTAACAAACATAGAAGGCACATGGAGTATGGTATTTCATTGCAGCCAATAAACTGAAAAAGAGTTCTCCTTATACATGCAATGACTATATTTGTAAGGAGGAAAATCACTGTAGTTTCAATGTACCTTTACAATGTGGAGAACAGGTTCAACATCAAAGTTTCTTTAGATCCTTCTAGGACTCTTGAGGGTGGTAATCTTTGAATTTTTATTTAAAAATAAGCATGCATTATGAGTGTACAGAAGATGTGTGGGGAATAACTAGACAACCTTGATGCAAATATATGTGTAGGTGATTAAAAATTGAGAGAAATGAAGGAAGAAAACAGGGAGCAGTGGAATGCAATGTTCTAGGAAAGGATAGAGAACAGGAATAGGGGGAAAAGTAAGAGTGAAAGGAGGAAGGAAAGATTTAAGAAACCCCAATACTTAGAATGTAGTAGAGATAAAGTGAGGAAAAACAAAAATATGAGACACTCACAGTCTTAAGGGCTTTCAAGAATGGGCACACTGGTCAACTGAATGGAGTGCTGCAGTGAAAACAAGCCAGATGAGCTCACTAATGACCTTCATCAAACCTATTGAGAAATTCTATTGGATTAGTCAGGGATGGCTTAATAGAGTATGACTTTATGGTATAAGGCCCTTTTGATAAAAAATGGTTTTATAAAGGGGTGAGAGCTGGGTTTAGAAGGAACTGTGCTCAGATGTACAGATATGCAGAACAGAGAAATGAGGCCGTAGGAGGATGAGGGACCAAGATGACTATACAATCAGATGAGAATGAATGCAGGTGAGTTTGAAGATAAAGAGATAAGGGAGTTCTTTAATGGCTGTTATTTTCTCTGTATAGAGTGAGAGAAGAGTCATTACACAAACACTGAGGAGGTATAATGGTGATTGAAAAGAGTGATGTGTGCTATTAGTCATTCAGGAGAATGGAAAAGTCAGCCTTCAGTGAATCACAATAGAGTTTCCAAACTGCTGAAGCAACTATACTATGTTGAATTTATATGTTTAAAGTGAAACTACCTTGCTTTATCAATTATAAGATCTATGTATTCTAAGACATACAATTCTAAGATATGCATACATAGGTAACCTCTGAATTTGGGTACATCTATATTCCTTGATTGCATTGTTTCCTAATTGGTAGCATTTCTGCCTTGTTCTTTTCATGTACTATTGAATCCGTTTTAGTGCATAGAAACCCCACACTCAACAGAATAAAATATTGCCTGCCCTACACCCTCCTTACACTGGTTAAGTCTTAACCTATTGTTTCAGTCACATTGTCAATCTGTTTCATCAAAGGTCTTCTATTTCACTGACTCACCACTTTCCCAAACATGATGCCCTTTTCCAGGGACTGTTCTTTCCTGATAAGATGTCCAAAGTACATGAGACAGTCTCCCAATTCTTGCTTCCAATGAGCATTTCTAAGAAGCATCTTCTTGGTGTGATTTTAGGTGCTGTCAAGTAGACTCCATCTCGTAGTGAACCTACGTAAAACACAACAGAGCACTGCCTGGTCCCATGCCATCCGCACAATTGTTCTTATGCGGGAGCCAGAGAAGCATTGTAAAGAAGATAGGATAGACGTTTCAATGCTGTGATTTTATCCCTACCAGGGTCAGCTGCTTGTGTAAGGACTTGGGGAAGGCCCAAGGTTACATAGGTAACCTCTGAATTTGGGTACATCTATATTCCTTGATTGCACTGTTTCCTAATTGGTAGCATTTCTGCCTTGTTCTTTTCATGTACTATTGAATCGGGGGTGGGGGGGGAAGAGGTTTAAAGATAAGATAGATGATGGCAACATATGTATAAATGTGCTTGATACAATGGATGCATGTATGGGTTGTGATAAAAGTTGTAAAAGAGCCCCTAATAAAATGATTTATAAAAAATGTAAGGTAGACTAGATACTACTTAGACATTAGCTGTTAATCCCAGAGAGGTAGTTTAGTCCACTGGGGAAGAGTACATCTAACTGCAATCTGGCTGCCGCCTTGGTCATTGTTCTGTTTGATTGAGTTGGTTCTGATGCATAGCAGACCTGAGTAATAGAAAGAAGCACTGCTGGTCCTGCACCACGCTCACATTTTGTTATGTGTGAGTCCACCGTATCAGCCACTGGGACAATTTATCTCATTGAGCATCTTCCCCTTTTACACCGATTCTCAAGCTTTGGTAATGTAGGGATTAGACATTGAGCTGTTAATATTGAGGTCAGCATTTTGAAACCACCAATAGCTCCTGGAGAGAGAGAGATGAGGCTTTCTACTTCCTTAAAGAGTTCCCTGTGGAAACCCACAGGGACAGTTCTACCCTGCCCTATAAGGTCATAATTGACTCAATTGCAGTGAGTTTGATTGTTAGTTTAGTCTACTTTACTGAACATAATGCACTTTTTCAGAGACTGATATCTCCAGATAAGATGTTCTAAATACATCAGAAATCTTTTCATCATCAATTTTTAATTAATCAAGTACATTTGCACATACATTACCATCATCATTTTCAAAACATTTTCTTTCTATTTGAGCCCTTGATATCAGCTCATTTCTCCCCCTCTCTCATGAACCCTTAATAGTTTACAAATTTTTTCATGTCTGTGGCAGTCATATATTCATGTCAATTTTATGATTGGGAGTATAGGAGAGTAAGCTAGCCTGCCAATCTGGAGATAGCCAGTGAGACCTCTGTGTGGGCATTGCTTTCTCCTGAGAATTCTGGGAAATCTTGGGATATTTCTCTCATGGGTGTGAAAGACTTATAGCTGAGACCTCGGGAGACATTGCAGCTGACAAGACACAGGGCGGGCTCCCTGTGAGACATCCCAGAGGAGAAGCCACATGGACTTACCCTGATGGAACCAGACCTCTGAAACTGGAAAAGCCACATGGAGATTCCTGTATGCTGAGATTCTTGAGAAGCCCCAGAGGGGCCCTGTCAGCACTGAGATGCTTTTAACACCACTGGATACACAAGACTCTGCAGCCATTGGCCTGTGATTGTCCTGGCGTTGTTGCATGTAATCCATGGGTCGAAGAGGACTTCTGGATTGGTATTGGACATATATCAGACTAATATCAGACTTCTGGAATTGGACTGGACTGGGATGATTTCCCATTGTTCCATTCCTCTTGTATATAAACCTCTTCCTTATATAAATATTCATGTTTCTGAATTTGTTTCTCAAGTCTACCTGAACACAATGTCTTATACCAACTGCTGTTTCCTTTCACCCACTTTTTTATTGTTCATCCCCCAGGGAGGGGGTTATATTTATATATAGATCATTGTGATTGGTTCCCTCTTCTTCCCTCACCTTCCCCTTCCCCTCCTGGTATTACTACTCGTTATTGGTTCCAAGGGCTTATCTACCCGGAGTTCTCTGTGTTTCGAGCTGTTATCTGTACCAGTGTACACCCTCTGGTCTAGCCTGATTTGTAAGATAGAATTGAGTTAATGGTAGTGGGGACAGGGAGGGGTGGTGCTTTAATGAACTAGAGGAAAGTTGTTTGCTTCATCAGTGCTGTACTGCACCTTAACTGGCTCATCTCTTCCTTGTGACCCTTTATTCAATTGTCTACAGATGGGCTTTGGTTCTGCACTCTACGCTTCCCTTAATTCACATTGATATGATTTTTTGTACTGAGTCTTTGAAGCCTGATACCTGATTCCATCAACACCTCATGATCACACCAGCAGGTTTGCTTCTACCATGTGGGCTCTGTTGCTTCTTAGCTAGATGGTCGATTGTTAACCTTCAAGCCTTTGAGACTCGAGATGCTGTATCTTTTTTTAGCTGGAGACCATCAGCTTTCTTCACCACACTTGCTTATGTACTCAGTTGTCTTCAGTGATCATATCAGGAAGGTGAGCACACAACGATATGCTATTTTTTGTTCTTTGATGCCTGATGATCCTATTGAAAGTTCATGATCACACAGGCTGGTGTGCTTCTTCCACATGGGCTTTGTTGCTTATTATCAAGATGACTGCTTGTTTATCTTCAAGCTTTTAAGACCCCAGAAACCATCCTCACTTTTAAGAAACATTCTGGTTGTACTTCCTTCAAGACAGATACCTTTTTCTTATGGTAGTTCATGGTAATTTTCAATATTTTTTTCCAACAACATCATTCAAAAGCACCAATTCTCCAGTCATCTTAATTTCCCCCTGCATAGGAGGTGATTGAAAATACCCTGGCTTGGGTCCTGCACACTGAAGTACTCAAAGTGGTATTCTTGCTCTTCAACTCTGAAATGAGAGTGCTATGCAGTAGATTTACCTAATGCAATAAATCACTCCATTTCTTTACTACTGATCACATGAGCATTGATTGTGGATCCAAGCAAATTGAAATTCTTGACAGCTTCAAACTTTTCACCATTTATCATGATGTTGTCTATTGGTCCAGGTGTGAGGATCTGGGTTTTCTTTACATGGAGTTACATACAATCAATATTGAAGGCTACATTCTTTTGTCTTCATCAGTAAGTACTTTAAATCCTCCTTGCTTTCAGCAAGCATGTGTCCTCTGCATATCACAGTTGTCAATATACCTTCCTCCAATCTTGTTGTTGAGTTCTTTTTCATAAGTCTATCATATTTCCTCAGCATACAGATCAAATAAGTTTGGAGAAAAGTTAGCACACTCGCACACATCTCTCCTGATTTTATTATTCTCATTATTGGAAGAATTTCATTGGAAAGCTTTATCTACAAGGCCAATCTCAAAAGATTCTTTATTAGGTTAGGACTCCCATCAATTTCTCTCGTAAACTTAATAATTTTTTTCTGGGCTCAGCCCCGGTGGCATAGTGGTTGTGCGTGGGACTGTGGCCCACTGGGATGGAGGTTCAATTCCAGCAGTGGGGCTGGGCCTCCTAATCCCACCACCGGAGAGCAGTGATGCCCCCCCAAAAAAATTAAAATAATTTTTTCCAATGATTTTATTGTGGACTTTTACAGCTCTTATAACATTTCATACACCATTTGTATCAAGCATATTTGTACACATTACCATTTTCATTTCCAAAGATTTTCTACTTGAGCCTTGGTATAAGTTCCTCTTTCCCCCTCTCCTTTTTTAATAAATCATTTTATTGGGGGGTAGGTGTGTTAGTCCGGATAGACTAGTGAAATAAATTCACCAACATGCATATGGATATAAGGGAAAGGTTTATACACAAGAGGAATGGAACATTGAGAAAGCATCCCAACCCAGTCCAGCTTAAAGTCATAAGTCTGATATTAGCCCATATGCCTGATACCAGTCGATAAAGTTTCCTTCCGACTCACGAAGTCACAGGCCAGGGGGTGTGGAGTCCTGACTCTAGCAGCAGTCTCCCCATGGTTCCTTACTTCCAGGGCTCAGGATCCATCAACAGCATCTAGTGGTGGTAGAAGCAACTCAGGGCTGGCAGGGGTCTCCACAGGGCTTCTCCAGCTTCAGAGGTCTGGTTCCACTAGGGTAAAGCCATGTAGCTTCTTCTTCAGCTCTTCCAGCTCCTCAGACACTGCCGTCTTATCTTGTAAGTAGTTCGTTGTGTCAGTGAGTGGAGCGGCTCCCAACCACTGGGAAAAATGGTCTCTCATCTCCACTAGGGAAATACTGTGAGACTTCCCAGAATTCTCGGGAGAAAACCATGCCCACACAGATGCCTCATTGGCTGCTCAATGGTTATCTCCAGATTAACAGGCTAGACTCCAATCATGAAATTGACATAGGTATATGATCACCACAGTAGGCTTAATCATTTTGAAACAATGATTCAGGTTTTATTTTATTTATTTATTTTGCCAAAGTTCCCAATCTTGAACTCACAGGACATGTGAGTTCCACTTAGGAGTGGAAGAGTGGATGTGGGAGAAAGAGTTCAGGTCTAGTACCACTCAGCTACTCTCCAAACTGTTGGATTGGATCCACCAATGGCTTTGTGGAAGAACCGATCTGGGGATTTGCTTCTGCAAGGATTATAGCCATGAAAACCCCATGGAATATTTCTACTTTGTCTGGACCCACAGCAACAGCATGTCGAGTAGTATATTGTTTTTTGAGGATATAGAAGTAAAGATAATCTGGGGTTTGACCTTTAGGAAGTTAACAGTCTGCTATTAGACAGAAAAAAACCCCAAACTCCACAGATTCCTAACCTTAAAGGTCCTTTGCTTGACAAACACATATTTATGGAACTCTTGATGATGGCAAGCACTGTTCAGGTGCTGGAAATACACTGGTGATAAAACTTACAAGTCTTTTTATGGGCCTTACCTTCTAGTAGAGTGGAACAGATAATTTATCAGTAAAGAAAAAACCAAACAAACTCACTGTTATCCAGTTTATTCTGACTCTGAGTAACCTTAATGAACAAAATAAAACTGCCCCTGTGGATTTCTGAGGCTGCAAATCTTAGGGAAATAAAAACCTCATCTTCCTCATTTAGAGAATTTGATGGTTTTGAACCATCAACCAACCTTGTAGTCAGGAGCCCAAACTACTGTGATGGTGGGATTGTATGTCAATTTAAGACGATATGAAAGTAAGGGAGGAATCCAGCCTATCAATCAGGTTATAGTCTGATGTTGCCTCCTTAGAGAGCTGGCTTTTTGATGATAGAGAAATGAAATATTTCTCTCTTTTTGTCCTTTTCCTTCCCCCATGCTTGGATTCTGTGTGTTCCCCTGGAGTGGCTCCATGTGAGCCTTGGGACTTCTCCAAACCCTGCCTTTCTCCCACTGGCCTTAGGTCTGCATGACTCTGCACACACTAGCCTGTGATCTCCTTTCCTCCCCTTTCACTTTTTTTCCCATCATTGACCTGCAGCTATGTGAGTCTAAAGAGGTCCCCAGGTAGTATTAGACTGGTCTGGCTCCCCATGGACTTAAGTTAGAGGCTGGGATGCTTTCTTGATATAAAATTACTATTGGATATAAAGATCTTTCTTATACATATATGAATGTCATTGATTTTGTGTCTCTAGACAGACGAGCCTCATGTACCTATTATGGTACCAAGTCCTTAAGAAAACTAGTCAGTATAATTTTGACTCATGATATCAGTGAAGAAAGTAAATGAAATGTTGCCAAGAATGCTCTGGGTACTATTGGGTGCTATTGATGGAAGTATCAACGAGCAACTTTGGATATAAGTGCACCCTAAAACATTTACTGCTCGTTTGAAAAGCATGGAATGTTATGGGTACATGAGTAGGTTTACGTAATTCAACAGTGTCCTTAAGGACTAAGGTGTTTCTCTTCCTTCTATTTCCCCATCCAAAACATGGCTTGTTTCCTTATGGCTGCAAAATGATTGTCACAGCATTTGCTATTATATTTCTCATACTGTTTCCTAGCCTAAAGGGGAAAAGGAGTACAGAAGGGAGTTTAGAAATCTTGTTAGGATTACTCATTTATTTAGACAAAATTTTCCCTAGAAGACACCTCATAAGCCAGCTGATTTTCCCCTAAAACTTCTTGAATAGAACTGGTCACCTGCCTACACCTAGTTCAGTGGCCCACAGAGGACAATTGCACTATTGATTTAGCGCAATCATCATTCTTCACACCTGAATTCCTTGGGCAGGAATGAAAATGGAAGGGCTCTTGAGTAAGGAAGGAGTGATGGACACATCTCAGGGAAGGCTTCTCTGGGACGACATGTGAACAGAACCCTCCACAGTAGCGTAGCCTCCATCCACTGTGGAAAGCACATACACAAGGAGAGTGCAGAGAGGAGAGCTGGTCTGACAAAGAAGAAGATACTTGAGGACAAGAATTAGTCATCCAGGTAAAGCTATGGGTGGAGATGGGAGGAGGCCCTTCTTCCTTAAGTAAAGACCAGTGCAAAAGAAAGTAGATGTGATCCAGTTTGTGTGATGGGAGCAAGATGAGCAAGGCAGGGTAGGTCACAGCCTGGGTGGAGATGCCTCCAAAGGGGGAAATTCAGATTCCAACCTTGCAATAGAAATGATAAAGCTGTTGGCAGTGTTAAGGTAATCCTCCCTTCCTCCCTCCCTCCCCCCAAACAATACCAAAAACCAACAGGCCAAAGCAAAACAAAACGAACAAACCTCACTGCCATCAATTTGATCCCAACTCACAGGGTCCCTGCCTCGTATTTCTGGGCTTGTAAATCTTTACAAATTGCTAAAGGAAATGGATGGACACCATGGATGCAACGCTAAGCTCCAGCCTAAGAGCAGTGAGGAGGGCACTGGGCACTGTTTTGTTTCATATTGCATAAGGTCATTAAGGGTTGGCGCTAACTGGATGGCACCTAAAAACAACAGAAACAATGTTTTTGAGAGTAGACAGCCTCATCTTTTCCCCTCAGAGTGTCTGGTGATAATGCAGATATATCAAAAAAAGAATGGGGCTTAGGTCCAGCTGAGATTTGGGAAGAAATTTCTTTTAGGAAGAAAAGGTTGGGTTGAATTTTGACTGATGACAAGGAATTAGCCAATGAATGAGCAGAAGAGAGAAAAGTGTGTAAGGCAGAGGGTGCAGCATGTACAGACTTTGGAGCATTAAACAACAGCATGGAAACATTCAGTGAGGCCCAGAATCCTTGCGTGCATCAAAGGGTTAACACTCTGGGGTGCTAACTGAAAGAACAGTGGCTTGAGTCTACTCTGAAACTCCTTGGAAGAAAAGTATAGCCATCTACTTTGCAACATGGAGATACATGGAGTCTCCATGAGCTGGAACTAACTTGAAAGCAACTGGTTTGATATTGGAATGTGCGAGTCAGAGAGCTCCTGCTGGTGAAGCTGGAGCATGCTCAGGAGCCCTGTTTTGTGCAGGGTAGGCTAATGTCTACTTTTGAGGCAGCTCAGATAATAATGGTCAGACTAGTGCCAACTGAAACACTAACTGGATAATCCCCAAGAACTTTCTTTTGTATACTTCTGGTCTTTAGTAGATGCTCAATAAACATTTGCTGAACAGATGAAATGAGAACAAGTCAGATTTTTTTGTTACCAAACTTTGCTCATCTTTATATATTGGATGTGTTCTTCAAGGGCCTGGTCTGGACTTACATGTTCCAAGCAGTGCAACTTCCCTGCTCTAGAGTCACTGCTTCAGCTTTGAACAGGGAAGGTCACACATGTTTTCACACTTATATGGCTTCCCCTCTCAACTAGACTGTGAGCTCTGACTAGGCTGTGAGTTCTGATACCTGGTGGTTTTAAACTGCTGACTTTGTGGTCAAGGGCTATACATTTTCTAGCCCTTGTGGCATAATGGTAATGAGTTGGGTTGCTAACCATAATATCAGAAGAGGTCTGCTTCTGATACATATATCATGGGTTAAACAGGCAGTTGTATCGTGATAATTATTATTTATTATAATAAGGATATTGAAATCATGAGAGAGAGAGAAAGAGAGAGAGAGAGAGAAATCATGAGTCAGACACATTTCACATCAGGATAACATGCTCACTTCCACCCCGCTTGGTGGTCCATGTGGAAATAGAGTAGGAGAAAGGGATTACATGATGAGGGAGAGGGGCCAAGAGCCTCCAACGCTCACATGCAGGAGAGAGGTAGGCAGGAGAGAGGCAGGAGAGAGAGTGAACCTTAATTTTCCCTGTTTAAATAACCTTATGGGGGGCCCATGGGCCCATGTCACTGGTCAGGGCATATAGCAAGAGGGGACTGTCATAAGGGCTATGTGGTGACAATGGCTTAGGGATGCATACATGACTAAGGTGAGAAGAATGTGATAAGGGGAGGCCTCAGACTCCTGGGGTTAGACAAACAGGTCTGTCTTGTTAGGAGTCATTGACAATGGATCTTGAATGCTGTGGACAGACCTGGAGGGAAGCAAACAATCATCCTAACTTGAGTCAAGCAAAGCCCTCAGATAACTGGGAGCATCAGGGAGAATAGCTAGCCTAGTCAGCTTCATCGTGAATCACACAAAGACCTCATATAACTAGGAGCTTCAGGGAGAACAGCTAACTTAATTTGCACACTAAATGCTGGCAAATAGCTTACTTAATATTTTAGAGTATAAGATGCAGAAAAGTCCAGTCTTTATTTCACACCATAAGGTCCATAGTTTTAGATCACCAGATGCTCCACAGGAAAAAGATGAGGCTTTATATTCCCATGAAGAGTTATAGTCTCAGAAATGCACAGGGACAGTTTTACCCTGTCCTGCAGTTGCTGAGAATTGAAATAGACTTAGTGACACTTAGTTTGTTTTTTGGCCAATTTATGCCACCCATCTATCAGTCTGTGATATTGCAGTGGCTTATGTGTTGCTATGATTCAGAAAGTTATATCACTAGTATGTCAAATAGCAGGGTTGGTATATGTTACCCATGGTGGACAGGTTTCAATGAATCTCCTAAGATAAGGAAAAGTGTACTTTCCCAAATTAGCCAAATGAAAGCCCTATAAATCACAAGAGCATCATGTCCAATATTTGTGGTGCTGAAAGATGAGCTCCTAGATGAGTAAACACAGAGACTATTCAGCGATGGCCTAGCACTTATCCATTCCATAAGGATGGGGCAGCATGGGGATGGTTGCATTCTGTTGTACGTGGGGTGGTCAGATGTCAGAGTCAAGGTGGTAGTAACAAAAAACAGAAAAACGTTTCTTCTGGCATGCTGCCAAAACACTCACTGTCTTTGAGTTGATTTCAAGTCACTATGACTTTGTAAGTAGGCTAGAACATCTCCTGTGGGTTTCTGCCACTCTTTCTTGTTATTGCTGTTGTTGTCAAGTGCCCTGAGGTCAGTTCCAGGTCATGGTGATCCTATGTCCAACAGAACAAAACACCGACACGTCCTGGGCGATCCTCACAATTGTTCTTATGCTTGACACCATCGATGGCTCCACTCTGTCAATTCTGCACATTTTGGGTCTGTCTCTTTGTTCTTGTTCTACTATTTCACCAAGCATGACGTCTTTTTCAAGGGACTAGTCTCTCCTGACAACAGGTCCAAAGTACATGAAATGAAGTTTCACCATACTTGCCTCTAAGGAGCAGTCTGGTTGTACTTCTTCAAGACAAATTTGTTTCTTCGTTTGGCAGGCCACAGTATTTTCAATATTTTTCACCACCATCATAATTCAAATGCATTGATTCTCCTTTGGTCTTTCATAGTCAATGTCCAACTTTCACATGCATATGATGCAATTGCAGATGACATGGCTTGAATTAGTCCTCATAATAACCTCCTTGCTTTGCAATACTCTGCAGTGGTCTTCTGTAGCAGATTTGCACAATGCGATGTTTCCTTCGTTCTCTTGATGGCTGCCTTTGATTGCGGATGATACGAGCAAGACTAAATCCTTGACAATGGCTATCTTTTCTTCTTTCATCCTAATGCTAGCTACTGGTCCAGGTGTGAGAATTTCAGTTTTCTTCACATTGAGTTGTAATCCATACAGAGAGCTGCAATCCTTGATATTTATTGGCAAGTGCTTCAAATCCTCCTTACTTTCAACAAACAAGATTAACTCATCTGCATATTGCAGGTTGTTAACAAGTCTTCTTTCCCTCCTGATGCTGCATTTTTCTTCAAATAACCCAGGTTCTCTGATTATTTGCTCAGCCTAGAGATTGATTAAACATGGTAAGAGGATGATCCACATCTTTCCTGATTTTAAACCATGCAGTATTCACTTGTTATGGTGGCACATCTGCCTCCTGATCCACATACAAGTTTGGATTGAGCACATGCAGTATTCCAGGATTTTCCTTCTTCTCAAGGGGATAGAAAACCTTGCCTTGCTCCTGGAGACAGACTGGTAGTTTCAAATTGCTGACCTGACATGTGGCAGCCCAATGTGTAGGTCTTGACCCACTCCACAAGTGGTGTGAATACCCTGAGATGTGGCTGACTTTTATCGTCGTAGAAATGATGGGGCAGACTGCATGAGGAGAGTCTCTAGCCCTAAGGCCAGAGCTACCTACTACAGACTTCCCATGCATTCACTTAGGCCAGTCCTTAGACGACCCAGAGTGTTACAGTTAACAGCTACCATTTTCCTCAGTTCCTAAAAGAACCAGAGTGTTCTAGTTAATAGCACAGGGATGAAGACATGGCAGGGTTGGAAATAAGGGTGACTCTCATTATGTTACAAAAATTTCTTAGTGAGGATTTTGAAAGGTGCCAAACCCTAGATAGGTGGGGTTTTTGAAACATGGGATGATGTAGGTAGAAAGTCCTTCAATGCTTTAAAAAAGCAGAGGTTTTTTTGTGGGTTTCAATACTAGAAAGCTCCATCCTCAACATAGACTTGATTCTGACCAAGTCACCAAGAACAGTAAAGATTCATGTCTTGCTCTGATCAGCATGGGGCTCAGGGACTGCGGCTCATCACAGAACCTCAGAGATTCAGGCTTGGTAATTGTACCATTTCAAAATTTTGGTTCCCATCGCAGGCCTAAGGAGTTCTGGTGGCACAGTGCTTAAGCATTTGGCTACAAACACCAGCCTGCCTGAGGGAGAAAAGAACTAGTCATCTGCTTCTAGAAACATTACAGCCTGGAGAATCTGATGGAGCAACTGTACTCTCTTACATAGCATTGTCATGAGAGGGAATTAACTCAACATCCCATATCAACTCCAAGGGTGACATGGCTGGACTACTTGTCCGGCTTTAGCAAGGTATTGCAATTCTACCTTGGTCCCAGCAGTTGGGATGGCAAAAAAAAAAAAATGTGGAAAACCTATTGCCCTAATTCCAGCAAACAAAATGTCTGCCAGGAACAGAGTCCCAAAGATGGGCTCTATGAGTCTCAAAACCCATCCTCATCACAAAACCCTGGACCACATCACAGATCTGAATCTGTTGCCAAAGAGGAATGCCTTTGCTTCTTGTGTGGTTCCCTGTGTGTCATGTAGTGCGTGACTCATCCATTCTCAGGCACCATGCCCCTCCCAGGCAGGAGCTACTCCCATGTAGGACCTGTCTGTCAGGCTGCAGTGTACTGGCACACATGAGAATCCAGAAGCAACCTGATGGCTTCAGCCCAGGAGCGGCCACTTGGGGGTTCCACTGAAGTCTCAGGTGCAGGCGCCCAGCTGGCTGATTTGTAACAGGACATGTCAGAGGAAAGTCACTGATGCCTATTTCCCCAGCTGTCGGAGTGTGGGGCCGACCTGCCGGTGACTTGGTTGTTGGCTTGACACGGTGAGTAGTCTCCTGTTCTCTGGCTCCTTCTGGTGACTTCCTCTGGAGGAGCATTTTTGACAGGAGCAGTCAATTATGAACCTCTAGCTATGAGGTTCTGGGATTTTGGAGTTTAACTAACCATCTGTACAGGGAGCAGGAAAGATAAGAGAATTTGGTAATTTGGCAGCACCCCACAAAATTCAAAAGGTTTCAGTCAGGTATGAAAATATTTTCATTTTCACTTATTACTCTCTGCTCTTTTATGCCTGTCTGATCTCATCCAAGTAACAGAATCAAGGAAATTGGAGTCTTTATTTAGGTGAAGAGAAATAATTTTTAATCAATGCTTTCTCCCATTAAACTTAGAACATTTTACCTACAATTTTGATCTATTTATCACATCACTGTCCCCTAAAAGTGTGTTTGAATCCTGAGAACTATTTTTATACCTTGTAAAAAAAAATCGCCATATTTTCAACAATTTAGCTGTGGCATCAAGAATTGTTTTTCCTGGGCTGACTTTTCCTTCAGTCACACTCTTTCCACAGGCAGGCGGAGTTTGGAGAGTCTGTCACAGTCCTGAGTCTGTCTTCATTGTGCTACCCTTATATTGAGGAAGGATGAGCAGGCAGAAAGATACCTACATTTCCATTGCACTCCATATCACTCAGTAAAAGATTGTTGTCATTGATACTTAACTTGATTTCTTCATTTTCGTGGTTCTTTGCCAGTATTATCTGAATTTGAATTTTGCACCTTTAGTTTTGTTTAAAAATATTGACACTTTGAAATTTGACAAGGTGCATTTTCTTCAGTTAAAGTTATCTATAACTTATACACCAATATAAATTCCAACCTCTCTTAATTTTACCACATATTATTTTTGGTTGATTACATTTCTTTTTACAAACTTCAATTACATTATTGTCTGAGGGAAACAACTCATCTGTAGCTTAGAGAAATGATCTCAAATACATTTTGGCGCATTACAACTGTAGCTTTAAAAGGACTGTAAGCCTTATTTTATGTTTTTGGGGATTATCCTACAACTGTATAGCCACCCTCCCCTTCAAGAACATTTGCATAATCTCCAACATCATTTATCCATTTGCAAAATGAATGAAAATTTGTAAACAGAAACCAAGTCTCTTATCCAAAGATAAGGACAATACAGACTGTTGACTTGGGATCAGGGCACAGGGAATTTGGTTTAAAAGAAGGCCAAAGATAGAAATGGTCTGGCCTGGGTCTAGGCAATAAGGGAGAACGTGTCTATAGAGAATATTTCTTATATAAGTCAGGTTGATTTTTATGATCAGATTTTTATTATCTATTATAAGCTCCTAATTTAATTTTTTGTTAAAGCACCAACTGCCATCCACTCAATTCTAACTGCTCCCCAGGTCTTCTCAGTGGTCTTTCTTTACAGGAGGAGGTAGCCTCGTTTTCCCCCAGGGAGTGGTTGGTGGAGTTGAATTGCTGACCTTTTGACTAGTATCCCATCTTGTAATCCACTATGCCTCCAGGATTGCTTTATTACTGTCTAAACAGGACCTAGAATCTTTGCCACAGAGCAGAATCCCCATGTGCCTTCAGTTTCTATCACTGTGTGCGACGCATTTGTCCACTGTCACCAATGGACAAAGAAACTACCCTAAGGCAAGTTGCGACTTTCAAACATTTTAGTTCACAAAGCTTATTTTAGGAGTATTGACTAAAATCCTGTTTTCTTGGGGATTTACCATCTTTGGATTGATTAGTTTTATATATTTCTCTTATTATAGGCCCCATTTATCAGGCTAATAAAAGCCCTGGCTTTATTTTTACCTAAGGATGAAATGATCAAACCTTATTGTCTGTAAATATTACCCATTCATTTATCTGAGTATAATGAACAGAATACTAAGCCACACTGGGTGAAGCCCCAAATGGGAGTCCATTATTATCATGGTTGTGTGTCTCATAGAAATGTCCAAGCTCCTGAGATAAGGACTGATTGTCCCAGCATGGGTTCTGGCGAGGCACATTTTTCAAAATAACTGCACACAGAGCAGACACGCAAGAGGTAAGCAGCATCCTGTAAAATACGGGCAAGGTGAGGAGGTATATAGACATAGCAATTGATAATAACAATAACATACAATAAAAGACATAAAAGACATACAGTGTATTTCTGTAATAGAAGTACAAAATGAGTCTGACTTGCTAAATTAGAAAACATCTGGCTGTTGATAAGCCAACGTCTTTTCTTTTTATTAGCGCTGTTCAAATTGTCTGTTTTTCTAGCATGACATGGTGTTGAATGGTTCCTTGTTAATTTGGAAGTGTTGTTTAGAAAAATTTAATGTATTACATCAAACATATTTGAGGATAAAAACAAAAGCCTTATCCACATTACAGCAGCTCTAAAAGTTGGTATGCATTTAGTAGCACAATGAGCAACTACTAAGTAAAAAGTACAGGTTGGTAAAACGTTCCAATTGTGGTGTGTGCTAATTTTTACTCCATATAACATGCCTCATGTATAAAAACTCAAACAGAAAAACATTTCCAAAAAGAAATTTCCCACATTAGTTAACATCCTCTGAATCACTTCCTACAGTTTCCAGGAAATTCCCATCTCACTCTAGTGTCTGGAGGGCTGCTTCCTGCCAAGGGTTAGCCAAGAATCATGAGATTCATAAACAATTTTCAATGGTGGTCTTAGGTGGAGGAGGGCGACACTGTTCACTTGAACATGGAGATCTTTTGTGGTGGTTGCCACAACCTTGGTTCTTAGAGATGAACCCTGTCTCTTTGTCTTCAGAATCACTCATCAGAGGTCCTGTTGCCTCTTAGGTCATTGTGTGGTACAGAGTGGCTAAACCAGAAGAACATAAAGCACATTCCGCTCCCCCATGCCAGGGAAACTCTCTGCTTCCCTACCCCACATCCTTCTCTCATTCTTTTTTTTCACTCACTGCCTGTTGAGCTAAGTGTTTAGATTAAAATAGAAGCTTGGGTTTAGAAATACCTTCTGTTAGTTGTGCAGCACATAAACCTTTAATAACCCCATGAGACAGGGTATTCAGAACTCTTGTTAAACAGTCCAAGAAGGACATTTCTTAGATGTCCACTCTCTGACAACAATGACAAATATGCATGTCTAGAAACACTATTAAGAAATTATCCTGCTTTGCAAATATCCAGATCTCAGAGGACTCTATGTCTAAAGTCTCCATGAGTATCTTTGGCAGAAACTGTATGTTGAGGGAGGTGCAGAATGCTGATGCAAAAGGACTACATGATAGTCTGCTTTCAGAGAGTTCTGAAAAGAGAGTTAGTTCTGAGGGTTCTAAAAATGAGAGTAAAATAATATTCCTCTACTAGAATTGGATTTAAAGAGCAATAGAAAGCTTAGGTAGTTCCTGAAGGAATCACAGGAGGAAGAGGGGAGGAGGAAAAGTCATGATTATGGAAAAGCAGTATTTCACACACTCAGAAATAGTGCAGAATGGGTTTCACCTGAACCAACTTTGGCCACTGAGGGAAAGAGAAAAAATCAGTAGGCTCTATGGTGATATGGCGACTCGAGAGTAGAATGACATGCAGAGTTGGTGAGGCAGGAGGAGCACAGATGCCCACGGACCAGTAAGGATGAGTTACGTTTTTGCACACCTACATTTCATGACTGCTAAATACATACTGCTTCACAATCATGGCCTTATTCTCAGGTAGACTTTATGATCAGTACTTCCTCAATGGCTTAATCCCAAGGTCTTGCTTCCCTCCCAAATGCACCCCTACTCCCAATTTTGTCTGTGCTTCTGAGATTTGTTTTTCATCTCTGCACATGTATTTTTCTCTCCTTAATTGATATCCTCCTTCTGGGATAACACATTTATGAAAAACATTTCAAAGCCTAAATAATACAAGTGTCACTTTCCATCCAAGGATAAATTTTAAGGAAGCTCACACAGCGTCATCCATATCTCCTGCACCAAGTCTACTAGAAAAAGGTAGCTACCCATTCCTAAACAACTAGATCATCACTAGATGCCTAAATATCCTTCAACTGTGTTAAATGAACAACAAACAGAAAGCAGACACCCCCTCACATTCTTTATAACACCTACCAGGAGACAGGTGGTGAGTGTCACCAACAGACAATCCTCAATTAAATACAAATCCAACACCACAATGTGTTGGATACAAGAGAAAATTCTAATTTACAAGAAGAAATAAGATAGAGTGGCTTCAAAAATGGCCAACACACCTGACAAAAAGATCTTTCTCAAGAAGGAAAGGCTGGCAGACAAGGAAATAAGAAGAGGAATATTCATTGATGATTGTGTAACTCCACTCGAGGGTATTAAAAAACAGAATTGTAGGTGAACTGATATATTGGATTTTGTCAGATAGGTCAATGAAATTTTTATAAAATAATATTTAGACTCCTTCAATTAGATTAATGAATTAAGGGACAAAGTGAGAAAGCTACAGAAAAAAAAGCTAAGCAAATGAAGTCAGGAAAACATACAAGTGAGAAAACAAACAACTCCCCCAAATATATGGAAATTGAAATACATCTGTGTCAGTCTGGGTAGACTAGGGAAACAAATTCATAGACACTCATATGGATATAAAAGAAAGGTTTATATGCAAGAGAAATGGAACATTGAGAAAGCATGCCAAACCTGTCTAGTTCAAAGTCATAAGTCCAATATTAGTCCATATGTCTGATACCAGTCTATAAAGTCTCTTTCCGATTCACAAAGGCACAGGTGATACTTCCCAGAATTCTCAGGAGAAAGCCATGCCCACACAGAGGCCTCAATGGCTACTCAATGACTGTCTCCAGATTAACAGGCTAGACTCCACCCCTATATCTCAGTCATGAAATTGACATAGGTATATGACCACCACATCATCCTACTTGAAGACTACTGAATAATACAAGAAATGAGAAAACCAACTAAAAAAAATCCCTGAATCAAATGAAAATACATTACCAAACTTTTGGGACTCAGTAAAAGCAGCACTCAGAGGATAATTTATTGCCATATACACAAAAATAAAAAAAAACAAGAAAGAACCAAAATAAATACCTTAACTCTACATTTCCAAAAGTAGGCAAAAGAGCAGCAAAATAAGCTGACAGTCACCAGAAGAAAATGAATAATAAAGCTCTGAGCAAAAAGTAATGAAACAGAAAAAAGAAAACCATTAAAAAGGTTCAACATGGGTCTCCACTCAGGTACTCTCTCATTTGCAGAACACTTTGTTCTATTAAACTGGCATTCCATGATGCTCACCTTTCTGACACTATCGCTAAAGACAAATGCGTGGATAAGCAAATGTGGTGAAGAAAGCTGATGGTGCCCGACTATCAAAAGATATAGTGTCTGGGGTATTAAAGATAAAAAATTGGCCCTCTAGCTCAGAAGCAACAAAACCCACATGGAAGAAGTACATCAGCCTATGTGATCATGAGGTGTTGAAGGGATCAGGTACCAGGCATCAAAGAACAACAACAACAACTACAACAACAAAACCATATCATTGTGAATGAGGGGGATTGCAGATTGGGGACCCAAAGCACATCTGTAGGCAACTGGACTTCCCCTTACAAAGGGTTGTGGGAAGAGGATGCCAGTCAGGGTGCAGTGTAGCAGCAATTAAGCATACAACTTTCCTCTAGTTCTTTAATGCTTCCCTCCCCCTCGCCCCCACAATCATAATCCTGATTCTACCTTACAAATCCAGCCAGACCAAAGGATGTACATTGGTATAGATAGGAACTGGAAACACAGGCTATCTATGACAGATGATCCTTTCTGAACCAGTGGTGAGAGTGGCGATACTAGGAGGGTGGAGAGAAGGTGGGTTAGAAAAGGGTAACTGATTACAAGGATCTATACACAACCCCTTCCTTGGGGATGGACAACAGAAAAATGGTAAAGGGAGACTTTGGGCAACATAAAATATAACAATAACAATAATGATAATAATAATTTATAAATTATCAAGGGTTTATGAGGGAGAGGGTAGTGAGGAGGGAGGGGGAAAATGAGGAGTTGATACCAAGGGCTCAAGTAGAAAACAAATCTTTTGAGAATGAGGGCAACAAATGTACAAATGTCTTTAAAGTAATAGATGTATGTATGGATTGTGATAAGAGTTGTACAAGCCCCCAATAAAATGATTTAAGAATCAAAAGCAAGGGGGCTGAGCCCCGGTGGTGTAGTGGTTGAATGTGGGACTGCGACCCATTGACTTGGCAGTTCAAATCCAGAAGCAGCTCACTGGGAGCAAGGCTGGGTAGCTCCCATGACCACGAGAGGGCAGTGATGCTCCCCCCCCAAACAAACAAACAAACAACAACAACAACAACAACGACAAAAGGAATCAAAAATAAGAACCAGGATTTATGTCAAATCCTTCTTGGTCCCTAGAGAGGAGATGGAAAGGCATGGAAAATACAAGATAGTTGTAAATTAGTTTGCCTGAAACAGAGTTATGTGAGAAAGTGAGTGGCTAAAAAGATTGACAAAATCTCACACCATATGCAATGATGAGCTCAAGATAAATTAAAAATCTCAATGTAAACAGAACTATAAAGATCATTAATGAAAAAATAGAGACAAATTTAAGGACCCTAATACACTCCATAGTTGTATTACCAAACAAAGTGAATAACACACCAACAGCACAAGGAAAAATAGATGAGAGGGATCTCCTAAAAATTGGACATTTAGTACATAAAAATTTTCATCAAAAGAGTAAAAAGAGAGTCTACAGGTGGAGGGAAAAAGTTGGCTATGACACATTCGATAAGGGAGAATTCTCTAAAATTTATAGATACTTAATGGTTCTTACTTTCTAATTCTCATGTAAAAATTACTTATAAGGACAATATATTCAATTTTGATGCCATTATATCATTGTTAAAAAGTTTTATTGTTTTATAATTCACATATCATACAATTCAATAGTTTAGTCATATCAAGAAGAGTCTTCACCACAATAAATTTTAGAAGATTTTCTTTGTTTTTGTCCTCATCATTATGATCTCCCCATTTCCCTCCAACATGCCCTACTACATTCCCCGGGAAACTATAATCCAGTTACTGTCTCTATATATTCACCTAGACTGGATTTCATATACAGAAAAACATTAAAAACAAAACTAACAACGATACAAACTGAAAGAGATAGAAGCCAATTGACCATCTCTCTCTATTTTCCTATTCTCTGGCTCATATACTGGGAAAAATACAACCAACAAAAGCAGACATTATATTTAAAGAAGAAAGAAAGAAAAAATATCTTGAGAGAAAAGTAAGAAATATTCAAATGTTAAAATAGTCATAAGGGAACTCAAACCATCAGTGACTATACTTTAGCCTGATGACATCTACCTTAATTGAGTTTAAAATATGCTGTCTGATAGGATGGCTATTCACATCCCTCAATTTGGATCAGAAGATTCATCAGAAGTTTAGTCCTTGTAAGGACACTGCAAATAAATGATGGGCTCCACTGTCAGCCATAGCCTTCTGCAAATTGGTGTTCACAATATAAGCTCTGATACCATTCTCTCCTTCACGTTTGCATTTTATTATTTATTATTCTTGGATAATACAGACTGGTGTGGTTCTCTCATGCAGACTTAGTTAATTCCTCACTTTGCTGCTGCTTGTTTGAGTACAAACCCAGATACTATTCAATTGTATAGCTGGGAATCTGTTGGATACATCTCTTCAGTTATTTCTTCATGAGGGCAAGCATAAAGGAGGGCCATGTCATAAGAACTCATTGTTCTTGGAGTTGGGCTAGATTAATTTCTAGCTCAAACTCCATCCACTTATCTATGGCTTATGTTTATATCTCTGGCTTACTTTAGAGATCCCATTACCATTTCATGACAGAAGACATTAACAACTTTTTGGGGCCAAGGTAATTTTATTGAGTGTCATTAATCTGTCCAATGGTATAGAATTTAACATATTGTTGAGAAAAGACAGCTACATAAATATAGACTGACTCTGAATTGTAATCCATGAGTTCTTTATTTGTACAGAGTAAACTCTTACCTTATTGAACACTATTTACATTGATCCTGGGAGTTGGAGATAGGGGAAGATGTCCAGAAATCTTCATTCAAAGAGGGAGAACCTTATCAGATTAATACTTGTTGTAGTAAAGCAAGAAGGACATTAAACTAGTAAATGTATGGTGGTTTGGGGCCACTTTTCATTGAGAACACAGAAGGCAAGAGATTCAAACCAAAGTCCAGCAACCACCAATTCTGTTATAGTCTTAGGTCATAAGTCAATCATATGTGATAAACTAAGCTATACTTTTGTGTATTTTTATCTTTCAACAGTTATGACTGCTATGTATAGATAATTTCTAAGTCTTCACCGATAGGAATTATAGTATTGAGATAGCTTTACAGAATGATATATCAAGGTTTATAATTAATATATTCAATAGTCAGAACAATAACATGACTTTCATAGGAAAAAAGAAACTAAAGTCCATTGAAATCTGCATAGTAAAAATGCTTCAGGGGAAAACTGACATTCATGGAAACATAAAACATTTCCCAAATTTCTAATTTCCGTTCATTTCCAGAATCTTCCCTCATTTTCTATTTGCTTTGTTGACTAATATTATTGTTCTGTGTCTCACAACACTCTACTTTTCCAGCTCTATTTACCACAGCACTCTCCACCTTTCCTTTGCATTCTATAATTCATTGCAATGAGCAAATAGAGCTCAGAGACAATGTTTATCAGGCTCACTACAGATGTCAACAAGCTATAATCCAGCTGAGAAATGCTCAGGGTGCAGGTGTTCCATCAAAACACATGGTGAAGGTCCTTTAGGGTTGCTAATAAATGCCACTCCACTCTAAGCCTTAATGTAAAGGCACTCAGTTCCAACTCCATAAGTCAGCAAACCCAGTTCTCAAGGCACCCAATTCCACAAGCCAGGTTTCTGTCCATAAGCACTCAGCGTCACTTGTTCATTGGCCCGAGAAGCCCACAACAGGTTCATGCTCTGACTCTTGGTTCTGCTGCTGCTAGTCTTTTGATGTCATGCCTGCATCTGGATAAAGATGTAGTTATTGCACAAACAGGGTGCAGAAAATGTGCTTCATCTCTGGCTTCTGAGATGGCTTATTTTATACACAGTAGAATAGCAATCACTCACAGAAAAACTGTACAATATATAAAAAGTATCTCCCTTAACCTTATTACCCAGAACCGCTAGTGCCAGAGGAACCACATTGCATAATTCACTGTCTTATAATCATCAAAATTCATCCAGATGCTTACTGTAGAACTTCAGTACTATCTTTTTCTCTCTTTTCATAAAGGTTTTTTTTCCATAAACTTTTGCTTGTCTCTATAAATGAAACTTCCAAATGCATCGTATTCTTGTCACTCTTCCGTCTTGCTCATCTGGTCACCAGGTCTGTGAATTTTACTAATTGAATCCAGATGCTAAGTATTCCTAAGATGCCAGTGCCAGCCACAAGTTTGGGAGCTCTCTCTTCATGTCTGACATGTTGGCTGCAAGTGTACGCATTACCCGTTAGCATTTCATGATGCTGTCGTGTTCAAGGATTCCTCACCAAGAAAACCAAATGCACTGCTATTGATCAAGTTATTGCTGACTAATAGCGATCCTAAATGATAGGGTAGAACTGCCTCTGAGTTTGGAGATGGTCACTGTTTACAGGAATAGAAAACCCCATCTTTCTCCCATGGAATGACTAGTGGATTTGAACTGCTGACCTTTCAGATCACAGCCCACCAAGACTTCCCTATCCCTCCTCATTTCTGATCTGCTGGTTGCCATTATTCCTTAGGAGTTGTGACCTCACTAGAACTACTCACAGGACTTATGAAAATGCTCTACTGACAGCATAACTTTATTATAACAAGGAGACACCTATGAAAGTATGCATAGGTGAAACCTGTGACATTCCCAAGGCATGCACTACCTTCTTATCATCACTGATGCCTGTCACCATCTTGGAGTCCCATGGAGCTTCCAAGTCCTGACCCTTTATTGGGGTCTCATTACACGGAGGATTCCTGTGTCAAACCCACCAGCTCGTCTGAAGGAAAAAATGGAGTCTTTCTGCTCCATAAAGATTTACAGTCTTGGAAATCCACAGGGGGCAGTTCCACTTTGTCTTATAGGGTTACTTTGAATCAGAATCAGTTTGAGAGTTGTGGACTTGAGGTTTGAGTTCCCATTCCATAGAAATGAATTACTGAATCACACCTTCTCCCTGTAGATAGGCTTTTTATAGGCAGTGGGTCTTTCTGGTCTCTTCACCTTCTACTTAGAGTACCCTCATTAGCGTAAATACTAAGGTGTGGTCTGCAGGCCTCGGCAAAGAAACTCATTCATTGTGCAAATTTGCAGGTTTCAGAGATTTTCTTGTTAGGACGTTATATTTAAATTCCCCTTTTTTTTTTTTTGGTGGGGGGAGGGCTTCACTGCCCCCTGGTGGTGGGAGTAGGAGGCCCAGCCTTGTTCCTGGAGAATGCTGCTGGATTTGAATCTCCATCCCAGTGGGCCGCAGTCTCTCACACAACCACTATACCACTGGGGCTCAGCGCAAATTTACATTATTTTTCCCAAGTAAAACCAATTGCTCTTCAGTTAACTCAGACCCATGGTGACCCCATGTGTGGCAGAATTGAACTTTGCTCCACAGTAGTTTCTCTGGTTGATTTTTCAAAAATAAATCAATCACCAGGTCTTTCTTCTGAGGAGCTTCTGAGTGGACCTTAAGTGACCAGTCAATTAGGGTAACCATTCGCATCATTTCAGACATATCATCATTTGCTTGACTGCCAGCAGTAAACTTCCATATCATGCCTTTTCCTAGACTTGATGCTGTTTTTATCTAAGAACTAAAACTGACCCACTGCCACTGAAGTCATTCTCATTCACAGCAACCCAACAGAACAGAGCATAAGTGCTCGTTCATGTTTCTGAGGGCGTAAAACTTTTGCAAGCGCAAAAGCCTCATATTTCTCCTACCGAGTTGCAGGTTGGTTTGAACTGCTGATCTTGCAGCTGGAAGCTTAATGAATGACCACCTAGGGCTCCTTTGACCCTCTGTTTTATAAAGTGTTGGAAGTACAGCAGCGCTACAATAGTTGGAATGCAAGGGGTCATGACAAGTTTCTTGCTGATATTTTTCTATTTTTACCATCTCTTTAATTTATCTTGACAGCCTCTGCCCATAAGATTAAATCCACTGTTTGGTTTTTGTGTTGGCTCATATGGTTATGACTTTTGGAACACACCTTCAGCAAGTGCCAACACAGATGTCATTAGCACATGCTGGCACTGTTGATTATTTATATTTCAAGGGTGAGTGATCATTTACTACTCAGTACTTTGTGAAACTGCACCAGGTATCCATCTCCAAAAAAGTTGAGAGAAACTGTGTAAGAGTCAGGAGAATCAACGCAATGTTAGAAAAAAACCACTGACTCTCTGGAGGAAAGGGCAGGCTTATCTAAACACATGAGTAGGTTGACCTATGCAGCTTGAGGGACATGGAACGACTTCTTTGCTCACAACTCTTTGACTCACCTCCTGTATTTCTTGCCATGGGTGAAGATCTCACTGCATCAAGTTGATGACCGACTTATAGTAACCCCATGGGACCGGGTAGAACTGCCTCTGTGGATTTCTGTGATTGTTACTCTTGGCAGAAGTAGATAACCTTATCTTTTTCCCATGGAGAGTCTGGTGCTTTTAAACTATTAACCTTGTAGTTAGCAGCCCAACTCAAACCAGTATGCCACCGAGGTAGCACTAGAAAATTCCTGGTAAAGTTAAAATACACTTTCCTGGGAAAACCACATCACCACTAGGATTCATTTTCACATGCAGGACATGAGTTAATTAGCACTTGAGAGTAATTAGAGAGAACCAGAAAGACTTACAAGGCAGGAATGTCTTATTGTGGAAAAGCTCTTCAGTGAAGAGCTTTGTCCATGCAGAGAGATTCTAGGTTGGGAACAAAAAAAGACTGTGTATGTGGGACAGCAAGGGACATGAGGAGAGGGGTGGAAATGATAGTCAAAAACTTGATTTTGGGTAAGGGAACTCTGAAGATAATTCTCCATGGTTTGCAATAAATAAATAAAATAACAATAAAAAATAATAGCAAAGTTCATTTAAACAAAACAAACCAAAAGAGCAAGAGGAGAAACATTTTAAAGAAAAAGAAAAGAGGGATGTAAGTCTTCTAAAAAAGAAAGGAAAAATATGATGGATTAGTTGGAAACGCTTTTGGCTACCAAACGTATATAATTTAACAGAGTTTAACAGGACTGACCCGTCTTTCGTTTCATGAAGTCCTGAGGAAGGAAGCTGTTAGTTTTGACTCAGTGACTTGAGGGTATTAGCTTAACCATTTCTGTAATGGTCTTGACCTTTTCCTCGTCTCTGTGGTGTCAGGACCACAAGGTAGTAGATGTAGTTTCTGATCTCATATTTTCTGAGCAGGAGGAAGAGGATAAAGTAGCATAAGGTACACCTAATTTGTCTTATTGGTCCACAGTGCAGCACAGGTAAATCTCAACTATACAGAAATCTGATAAATTATTTTTTGCAACCTTTGTAGTAGAAATAGGCAAGAGATAAGTGAATAGTTATAATTGAGTCTGAATTTTTCCCTTTACACCCCTCTCTTTCTCTCTCTCTCCCCCCCCCACAGAGCATATGTGTGTTTTATAGACAAGGGGACTTCAAAAGGTTCATGGAAAAGGGCATTAGCAGACATTTTTGTCGCCCCCTACATCTATATTGAAGGAGGCTTGGTGATGTAGTGGGTTATGCCCTGGACTGCTAACCACAAGGTTATCAGTTTAAAACCACCAGCTGCCTCTTAGGAAATAGATGAAGTTTTCTGTTCCTTTAAGGATGTACAGCCTCAGAAACTCCTTTGTTATATAGAATTGTTCTGAATTAATGGCAGAAAGTGATATCTATGGAGACACTGATGATTCTTATTTATATCTTTTTATTTTTATTTTGCTAGAGATGGTGACCAGTACTAGTATATTCCCAGTGAATGCAGAAAAGAAGACGTGGACAGGTGCTACAGTTTAAGGATCTTGGATTTAGGCATTAACCAGAGAGTTTATTCATTAATTCGATGTGACCTTGGGAAAGCTACTTAATATATGAGCCACAATTTCCTTTTTGATAAAAAATAAGAAAGAAAGAAAAGCAATACCTTCTATGGCTATCTTATAATATAATTATGACATTAAAATGAATGTAATATATAAAAATGTTCTGAAAGGATTAAATCCACAGTTGTTTCTCCTTTCTGAAAAGTCACATGACATAGTGCAAAAAGAATCTCAGGTAAAGTCTCAAATGTGCCCCTCACTGATTGAGATCTTGAGTGGGGTCACTTTTTTTAGTCCCTTAATTGTGGACAAGTAGGGATGTCATCTCAATATCATAGAATTATTTGATGACTTTTCAAAAGCTACTAGAAGCACAGTGCCCAACAATGAGCAAATCAACAGTCCATTTTGTTTTACTGTTTTCTACCCTTCTATGATGCCCCGAATGGACAAGGAAGGACTGTGTTGGTCCTTAATGAGAGGAAGCAGGGCTGGGTGTGTGTGTGTGTGTGTGTGTGTGTGTGTGATAATGACAAACCCTGGAATGCTACCAGTCTGAGACCACCAAAGTGTTTACACAGTCTGTGGAGGGACATTGAGAGCACTTTGTGGAAGCCTCAGAAATTTTATTATAAAGCCAAATTGGGCAGGTAATACCTACAGACCGTCAGTTGATAGAACTGGTCATTGAAATACTTCTGGTTGGTTAAGTTCTTACTGGAGCTTTATTTACTATTGTATCTGATTGATGGACTGCTATTCCAATTATTTCCTCCCCCCCCCTCCTAATCAAAACAAAAGAGTTGAAGTTGTAGAGATTTTACTAGAAATGATCACTTTAAAGTTGTGTGTATGGTTTAAAAAAGCAAAGACTTGTTCTGATTGGGGTATAACATAGGACATGTTTCAACATGCGTCACCCATGTTTTCTTTCTATCTCTTTTGTCTCATTAGTAAGCTGTGCTTGTTGCCAGTCAACCATATGGCTTTAGGGTGGAAGAATTTTACAAAGAGATAGGATGGGCTATTTCAAAATCAAATTGCTCTCCAAGATGAGAATCATTTGATGGAATCAGGAACTATGGAATACTTCCTGTCATGTCTTGAGCTGACTTTGACCCTTTCAGTCTGTCCATCTCTAGGGATCAAGCCTGGGTCCAGTGCCCAATCTCAGGGTGTTGGGCAGCCAGGCTCCTATTACACTGAAACTTCCTGGAGGAAGAGACTGAAGCCAGCATGCTTGTTATATAGTTTCTGGTTATTAGATTGAATTTCATGAAAATGAGGTGCTTATTTTCATTTGTTGAGTCAACAAATGACTAACATCTTAAGCAGCTTCTTCATGCTTGAGAACTGACAATAATCGAGACTGGGAAAACATATTTTAGCTTCATTAGTAAGGAATGTTAATGTTATCTGTTCGCACATCTATCCAGTGTGTCCCTATGCCTGGTTGTTCTTTTTGCCATGGGGAGGGGGGAACCTTTAAAATTTACATTTAGAAAATTCTAACACTTGTGGCACTTTTTGTTTTATGAAAGTTTAGTAGTGTCTCATTATGTCATCTTTTAAAAAAAAGGTTTTGCTATGAATCACATGAGATGACTAGTATTCTCTCCTCCCACACACACCTCAGGTTGTATGTTCTTGGCAGATAGTTTTTTTTTTCTGGAATGATTGACTATTGTGAATATTTTTTGGCTTGGGCTGCCTAAGACAAATGTGCCTAAACATGTCTTTGAGAGAGAAGAGTTACACGCTAGCTACATTTCAGAAAAGTGAGACTGACTGACAAAATTTGATCTACTAGAAACCTGAGGCTTTTAGGAAAAAAGGTGGTAGGAGCTGAGTTTAGTGAGCAGAACCAAGGGATTAGATTTGCCTATTTCTTTTCCTCAATACACTTTTGCTTCTTCTAATCGTTCTATATTCATGGAGCTGGAAATATGAGCTAACAAATATG
The DNA here is from genome assembly GCA_004026705.1 of Nesogale talazaci. Lineage (NCBI taxonomy): Eukaryota > Metazoa > Chordata > Mammalia > Afrosoricida > Tenrecidae > Nesogale > Nesogale talazaci. The sequence continues at coordinate 50,188 of PVJH01007192.1, read as the reverse complement.
AATGAATGTCCATAAACTTGAGAGAAAAGTATTTTGATTTACTTCACACATCAAAGCATGTCATTTTAGAGTATAAGTTTAATAAAACGTAAAAATATGCTAAAAATAAAGTCATAATGTTACTGAACCAGGGATAAAGATAGCAGTCAGTATCACAGTAATCCTTTGGTAACTAAATTAATGTTTAGTTCCAAGTATGGTAGACGTTGAGAAAAGTGTATTAAACATAGGCTGGCTGAAACCACTGTTGATTATCTCTTTCTTTTTTTAATCACTAGATTTCAGTGGCATTTCTTCTAAGTGAACATTCCAGTGCAAAAAGCACATCTGAGAAATCAAATTTAGTCTTCAAAGTCTTGGTATTGGTCATTATGCCAATGAGTATCATTAAGATAAAGACAACTATTTCTTTTTGTCTAAAATCAGTTCAATAGCAAATATCAACTATTCGGATACCAGTTGGTCTTTGTTGTCACTTCTAAGTCTTATGAAGCCTTTCAATTAAAAACAAAGACTATCACATACAAACACAAAGGATGAAAAATATTAAAAAGGTGAAAACCCAATATTCATTTACATAGTCCTCTAAGGAGTGTAAATGTTCAGTTTTTCCTTTCTCTTTCTTTCTTTCCTTCCTTCCTTATTTTGCTCTTCCTCATTTCAGTGTATTGGGAGCCCACCTCCCAATGATGAATCAGTTTGGTTTTAACATCTGGAATATATAATAACTCATGTCTAACGTTTGCCTTGAGGGAATTTTTAATAAAAATGCAGCTCCAAAATAAGGTGAAAATGAGGGAGAGTAAGGCAAACTTGGTGCTTTTCCTTCTATAGAGTATTTCTAAGCTGCCGAGTTTGGACATACAAACCCCATGGGAACTCACCCTCAACTATAGCCACCCACTCATTTCTCAACCTTGCTCAACTGGAAGCGTGAACAATTTATTCCTGCTTCCTGAACACAGACTGTTATTTACTCTACAATGGTAAACCAAAGCCAAAGCAGACTCATTGCTACAGGATCAATTCTGATTCATAGCGGCCCTTTTGGGCAGACGAGAACTGGCCCCGAACTGTAGCTGTTACAGGAGTAGAAAGCCCCATCTTTCTCCCATGGAGCAGCTGCTGGTGCCAAATTGCTGACCTTGTGTTTTGCAGCGCAAAGAGGAACCTCTAAAGCACCAGGCTGATTCTTTTGCCTTTAGTGTGCTGTGCGGGTAATGTCTTAGGGGAAGAGAGGTAGGCAGTCCCCCTTGGAAGCTGGAATGTCTGAGCAGATAGTATGAAGACTAGAGACGAATCCAATAGGGTTGCCTGGATCTAGATAAATTGCCATGCATTTATGAACACTTCAGATCAGAGCTATTTTTGCCTTTTTCTTTTTTTTTTTTTTCATACAGAAACAAGAAAGTCAGCTGAGTAGAAAACCATGGCTCATTGGCTTTGGCTGCTCAGTTTGGTGTTTCTTTTGCCTACAGAGTCCTGCAGAACATTATGCCAGGTAAGAAAAGAGGGGGGGAATGGGGAATACTGGGACAAATGGAGAATGAAACTGGGATATGAAATAGTTGTCAGTCCTATGAGCTGGGGTTGATGAAGGATATGTACTATCTCTCTTAGCCAGAATAAATGGAAGCTACAGATAACAAACATCCATGTTAGCAATACCTACAAATAATTTCCTCATAAATTTATTTTCTCCATAAGTGCTAGAGATGTCATGAAGCTCAAATGATTTATGGTTGATAAATTCCAATGGAGAAGTTTTCAATCTGTCTAAACGAAGGCAGTACTATTTCCTTAGGGTCAATTGAAAATGACCCGGTGGTGAGGGTTATTATAATGACTATGAAGTACTAATGGCAGTACTAGTAGGCAGGCTTTGGGAAGGATTTGGAACAGTAACACATTGTCCCACCCCAACTGGCAATAGTATCTCCTTTGAGATAGCTTCTAGTGAACCCCAAGTTTGTAGCAAGGAGATATTTATAAGTCTTCTGGAGTCCTATGACTCCCTGCCAAATATTTGTCTTCATACCATATGTCATTTTAATATTCCCATTAGTTACTTATTTAAAATAAGTTGTGGAGGAGGAGGAGGAGGAGGAGGAGGAGAGAGAATAATTAGGGTTTCTTAGGCAGACCATAATGTCTGGAAGGAGGCTGTGAGGTCACTGAGTGAACTTTCACTCCTAGATGTGGGAAATCGAGGAACATGGCATAGAATGTGATGTGCTAGAGATAACATTTGCTTTATTCACAGGGTCAAACTCAGAAACACCATCTTTAGATTCTGTTTCTTTATCTTTCTATTTCAACGCACATCTTCTTAAAAACTCCTTAGCTGAGGAGAGAAGGGGAGGAGGAGGGAACTGATTGCAATGATCAACACATAATAACTCACTCCTCTCCCATTCCCAGGGGGATTAACAACAAAAACCATAGGAGAAGGGAGACAGCAGTCAGTGTAAAATATGAAAATAATAATAATTTATAATTTTTCAATGGGCCACATGGATGGGAAATGGAGGGAAAAAGTGGAGTTGATACTAAGGGCTCAATAGAAAGTGAATGTTTAGAAAATAATGATGGCAACATATGTACAAATATGCTTGATACAATTGGTGTATGGATTAGTATGAGTTGTAAGAGTCCTCAATAAAGTGATCTTTTAATTAAAAAAGTAAATAATAAAAGCTAAATATGGAGGAAGGAATGGTATTAGACTTTAAATTCTACACAGCATGTGACAGAAAGGTTTGGATGACACTGAAAGCCCAAACCCTATTTGCAGGGAACTCCATTCAGATTAAGCCTCCTATGACTCTTCTCTCACTCTGACCAGAGATGGGAAATGCCTGTTGCTAGGCAGAGTAGGGTCGATTACTGTAATTGTAGTTAATTCAAAATATTACAATTTGTCATCAACCTCCATCTTGACTCAGTGTATAATTGCTCCAGTTTTTAATTTTAATATTTTAAGTTTAATATTTTTAAGCTTTGTTACTGCATTAACGTCTCCTTTTTTTCATTGTATCACTGCTGTTGGGTCATATGTATTCTGCTTTTATTTTGCATGATTCTCTGTAGTTAAACCCAAATTAGGTCAACCTATGGAGACAACAATTGGATGAACAGATACAAAGGGGGATGATAGGGTAGGCTGGTAGATAATAACAAGTACATGTAGTACAAGGACAAGAAAAAAAATTAAATGTCCTGAAATTGATTGTGTTGATGGTGACACAATTCTTATGAATGTGAGTGATCTGTTGAAATGCATGGCATATGTGTTAGCCCAGATAGACTAGAGAAACAAATTCATAAACATGCATATGGATATGTAAGGTGACCAGATGTCCCACTTTTTAACAATTTGTCCTGTGTCTGTGGCATTTTAAAATTAAATAAATATACTACAATACTATTTTTGCATTATATGAACATTTTTGTTGCTCCATATAGACCAGATTTTTAATCAAGACACCCCCCTCCCCACAGTCAATTGTGTCTTGCTTAAAATCTGGTCACTTTATAAAAGGTTTGTATACAAGAGGAATGAAACATTGAGAAAGCATCCCAACCCAGTCCAAGGTCATAAGTTTGAATTAGTCCATATAGACTGGTAAGTCTATAAAGTCTCCTTCTGATTCACAAGTATGTGCATCCTTTACAACCTCATACACATGTGAAAATTTAATAATAAATTAAATAGGGGCACTGAATAAGCAAGACTGAAAAAGAATCAAGGTATTTGAATTGTGGTACTGGTTTAGAATACCAAAAGTACCACAGACGGCCAGACGATCAAACAAATCTGTATTGGAAGAAGTATGGCCAGAAAGCTCTTTAAAAGTACGGATGGTGAGACTTTGTCTCATGCACTTTGGACATGGTATTAGAAAGGACCAGTTTCTGGGAAAGGACATTGTGCTTGCTAAAGCAGGAAGGCAGTGAAACAGAGGAAGAGCCTGGTGAGAGGAATTGACACAGTGTCTGCAACAATGAGCTCAAACATAGCAATTGTTTGGATGGTGTAAGATTGAACAGCATTTTGTTCTTTTGTACATAAGATGATTATGAGTTGGAATGAACTCTGTGGCACCTAAGAGTGACAATAACAATCCAGTCTTTTGGTACTGGATAGAAGGGATCATGTTAAATAATCCACTGAACTATAGTTAATGAGTTCTAAGTGCATTTATCATAGCATGTTGGATACCATGGACCTATTGAGCTAACCCTACTTTTAAAAATAGTTTTTTTTGGCATATAATTCACATGATTTAAATATATTAAAAAGTTTTGTGCAATCACCACCATGATGATTTTTAGAACATTTTCTTCATTCTTGTACACATTATTATTTTTTTTGGGGGGGGGCATCACTGCCCTCAGGTGGTGGGAGTAGGAGGCCCAGCCTTTGCTCTATGGAGCTGGAATCGAACCTCCATCCCAGTGGGCCGCAGTCCCGCGCACAACCACTACGTCACCAGGGCTCAGCCCTCTTGTACACATTATTATTAGCTCCATATTTCTTACCAACCTCCCCTGCCATGACTCCTGTAAGATAGTAATCTAGTTACTCTCTCTATAAATTTACTTATTGGGCTGAGCCCTGGTGGTGTAGTGGTTGTGTGCAGGACAACTGTGGCCCACTGGGATGGAGGGTCAATTCCAGCAGCGGCTCCAAAGAAGCAAAGGCCGGGCTTCCTACTTCCACCACCAGAGGGCAGTGATGCCCAAAAAAACAAAAATAAAACAAAACAAAAATTTACTTATCTTGGATCTCTTATAAAGAAAATCACACAAAACAAAACAAAAACAACCTAAAAACAACAATGAAATAAAACATCGAAAAACCTAAATTTAAAAGAAAGCAGAAAGTAATAAAGAGTAGAACAATAGATAAAAAGGGGAAGATGGATAAAAAGGGAAAAAAATAAAACATTAAATTTTAGTCTATCTGTACCTGCAGTAATCCAGTTTCCACTTTCTCTGCACTCAAGGTCATATTCACATCCTTAATCAATGAACTGGAGGAATTCAATAGAGTCTTAATCCACATAGGACTCTACAAATGAATTTGGGCTTTCATTGTCATCCATAGTCTTCTGCAAACCCAGTGCTCAGATTTTAAGGTCTAAAATCAATTCCCTTATCTGATATTGGATTTTAATTTTTAAATTCTTTGAATCATATTGGCAGATGTGCTTCTTCTATGGATTTAGCTGACACCCCTCTTAGGTGGTTGCTTATTTTAATAGAAGACTTTAACGCGTCTGATGGTATTCTTTCTGATAACTGGGTACCATTGATGTACATTTTTGGAATCCTGTGATGCCTGTACTTTCACATATCCTCTTTTTCTCCCTCTTCTTCTTCGACACAGCTGGTTTGATGTAAAGAGTACTATTCTAGGATATCAAAGAGCTGTGTTTTAGTTCCAGCTCTGTAGGGAACTCTCTTCATTACTCTGAGCAAGTCACTTCATCTAAGACCAATTTATTATCTGAAAAATATAGATTGAACTGAGTGATCTACAAGGTCTTCCCAAACTCTTAAAATGTTATTTTAGCATTCTTGCTGAGTGGGAAAATTTTACTCTTCTTCTTATATAATAAGGCTTGCTTCTTTTTAATGTAAGATGTGAAGCTTTCTCATATCACTCTTACATTCTTGACCATAGGCAGACTCCATATACCAAAATAAAGATAGATTCTCTGTTAGGTCTTTTTTGTTTGTTTGTTTGTTTGTTTGTTTGAGATGAACTTGCTTGTCACAAAGGACTCCAAGTCCATTTCAATTTTACTTTTCTGTCTCTTTTTTTTCAGTTAGTTCTCATTCAGTAGAGAAGCTAGGGAAGATTCAGCCTTGGTTCCTGGGAGACACAAAGTTGTAAAAAAGAATAGAACAAGATGTCTAAGTGTCAGTCACTGAGCTTCTAGTTTCTTTGTAAATAATCCAGATCTTAAAATACAAAACCAAAGCTCTTCCCAGACACTAGAGGGCTTTCTTTGATTTACAAAAAGAGAGATACATTCCCCAGTCCAAATACATAAGACTCCTTGAGTGGTACAAATGGTTAATTCACTAAGCTGTTAACCGAACAATTGATGGTTCAGCTAAACACAGAAACTCCTTGGAGGCACAAGCTAGAGATCTACTTCTCAAAAAGCAGCAATGGAAATGCTGTGGAGCAAAACTTTACTCTGCCCAGATGTTGAAGTTGACTTGACGGAAACGGTGTTTCCCACATATGCCTACATATATGTCATTATGAACACATTAATGTATACAGCTACACGTGTGTTTGTGTCAGTCCGGGCAGACTAGGGGAACAAATTTCAAAGACACGCAAATGGATATAAGGAAAGTATTTATGTACAAAAGGAATGTGACACTGAGAAGGCATCCCAGCCCAGTCCAGTTCAAAGTCATAAGCCCGATATTAACCCATATCCCCGAAATCAGTCTATAAAGTCTCCCTCTGACTCACGAAGTCACAGGTCAGTGGGTGCAGAATTCTGGCGCTGGCAGGGGTCTCCACATGGCTCCTTGCTTCCAGGGCTCAGGGTCCATCAACAGCATGATGCTCCAGCTTCAGAGGTCAGGCTCCATCAGGGCAAGGTCGTGTAGTCTCTCCGATGGCTCCTCCAGCTTCTTGGACGCTGCCAGCTTGTCTTGTCCATGATTCATCGTCTCTGAGACTAACTCCCAACAGCTGGGGAAAATAGCTTCTTACCTTCACGAGGGAAATATCGTAAGATTTCCCAGAAGTCTCAGGAGAAAGCCATGCCCACATAGAGGCTTCATTGGCTATTCAATGGCTATCTCCAAATTAACAGGCTAGACTCCACCCCTACATTCCAATCATAAAATTAACATAAGCACATGACTGCCATAGTGTTCATATATAATTACATGTATATTCAAGATACTGAATTAGATATTTTAAAAGAAGCATAATATAACATTTCTGTTCTCAAGGAACTTTCTATTCAATTATAATGATTTTATACATTTATAAAAAAGATGTTAGATGGGTATGCTAAGTAATGAATGAGTGCTTTATTATATAGACAATAAATCCCACAAGAACCAGAGAGGAAAATATGTGCCACCCAGAATTAGATCTAGAAATGGGGCTGAGCCCTGGTGGCATAAGTGGTTGAGTGCAGAACTACAGCCCATGGGCTTGGCGGTTCAAATCCAGTGGCAGCTGGATAGCGCCCACGACCACCAGAGGCAGTGATGCCCACAAAAAAAAAACACCCCCCAAAAAAAAGATCTAGAAATGTTTTTGGCACAGGCAAACTTGAGCTTTGCATGTAGTAGACATTCAGGGAGTCCATATTATGAGACTATAAAGATGGCTAAGCATCTAATTTAGCATACATTGTAGGACCTGTTCCAAATATTTTTCATAGATTATCTCATTTATTCCTCACAAAACATTTGTTATGAAATAAATATCAAATAACAATAATATGGTTCCTACTCTATTTTATGAATGGAGAAACTGAGGCTCAGAGAAGTAAATGCTTCTAAGATCCCACAAGATGGTAATGGGACTTGAAATCAGTAGTGTGTCCCTTTGTCCCTATTATACATGTTCCCAGTTATGCATTACATTGCCTCTCTGTGAGAGATGAGGTATTATATAGACAGTGAAATAGACCAAAAAACAAGCAACAAACGCACATCACTTTTGTCAAGCCGATTTTGACTCATAGTGACTGTAGGGAGACCTACTGGTAGTGGGTCTGCAAGTCAGGCTCTTAACGACAGGATCAGTCATTAGGAGACACCAGCTACTCTCAGGGCACAAAATGAGGCTTTTTAGTCCTGTAAAGACTTACAGTCTCAGAAGCCCAGTCATATAGGGTTGCTATGAGTTAGATTCAACTTGATGGCAGGGAGTTTGGTTTTGATTGTTGTTAGTGACCTTATAGGACCTAGTAGAATTGCCCCAGATGGTTTCCAAAGACTTCTGCAGAAGCAGGCGGCTGTTGGTGAATTCGAACCGCCTACTTTTTGGTCAGAAGCTGAGCACTTTAGCAATTGTATCACAAGAGTTTCTCTTGATAGAAGCTTTAAAAGGAAGAAATAGGAAGGCGTAAGCTATAGGTGAGCCCAATTTTGAATGAATCTTTAAAATAATACAAAATTGCAAATGAGGTGACTATTTGCTTAGAATGAAAGAAAGAAATCACAGTATATTTGACATTTGGGAAAACAAAAGAGTATTACAAATTCAGGAAAACCGCATAATATTTTATTATGAACTCTTTGAGACACCCTTGTAGCACTTTCCCCATTCATTTTTATTTGCATACTTACATAACAATGACTCTATCATAGTTTCTTATAGATGGCATTGAAAGATTGTCCACTTTCCTTTCTGGCATTGTTGATCATATTTGGTTTTTATTATCCCTAGTTTAGAAAAATGATTTACAGTGTTGCAACTGACTGTTAGTCAAATCCACTGCCATCGAAGTTGATTCTGACTCAAAGCAATTCCAGGAGACACAGCAGAACTGTGCCTGTGCGTTTCAGAGATGGTTCATCTTTACAGGAGTAGAAAGCCTCATTTTCGCTAGTGCTTTCGAATTGCTCACCTTGTGACAGCCTGATATGTAACTAACAAATATTGTGTAAATATGCCAACCTTGGGAAAACTTCTAGCCAGTTTCTTTCATCTGGGGGCTTCAAGGTATCAGGACACATAGAATTTCCTTGTTCTGCGACAAGTTGGAAATCCTCATTGAATTAACGCCTTACATGCTGATGATCTCCTCATATTAAAATGACTGCAAATGACAGAAATACATTCAATTAAATGAAACTTAGGTGTCTCAATGTGCAGCCTAACTTTCTGTGCCATTGCAAAAGACAAATAGTGCAAAGGAGGGGCAGTTGGAGTGCAGTGATCTTGATCAATCATGGATAAAGCATTAGAAAGATTGATCCTCTGTCTGATTGTGAAAGCACTTTGGGCTGCCGTCTTCCCAAGCATAGACGTGAGAAATGCAAGTGTCTTTAACTTCATGAGAAATCTTCTGCTTCATAAGGACATTCAGGACAGAATGTAGGTCAATTTGGAAAGGAAGGAGAGTTCCTACTGAATAGCAGTGGGGGAAAGAACTGAACAGAAAGCTGACAGAGAAGTAAGGTCTGGTGACCTCTGTCATGCCTTCATGGTCTCATCTTTGGGTGACTAACCTGGCAGCAGAAGCCTACTCAGACATGGGTATAGTCTCTGACTAAAGTCAATCATTGAGTTGGCAAATAAATAATCAATTTTGACTTGAATTTTGAATTTCTCTTTTTAGGCTGCTGAAAACAAGAAGGAGAATGTGTCTGGACAGCCACAAGGTATATGGGCAGGACTGTCTCATCAAAAGGGATTTTGCTATGTATTTAATGAGTTGAATCATCTACAGCCCTCTGTCTTATTGCAAGGTTAAGGAAACTCCATGATGTATTGCATTTAGACTATTATTTATATTATTATTCTATGCCATTTTCATGAAGTATATTAAACCACTCAGATTGAAAGCATATAGGTATAATTTACATGAACAGTGTTTCCCACAGAGACACAGATTCTTAAGAAGCAGTCATATTTTTTAGTGATCTTAAGGATACTAATAGTAAGATGATGTTCTTGGTTGTTAAGAGATGTTCTATCTTTATAGCTATGCTTCTAAAGTGAACCAAAGACATATACAGCATAGATAGATGCAAGGATTTTTGGTCTTTATTTAATTCTAGCCCCAATCTAAGAACAATTATTTCTTTTTCTAAAACTCATTTTATTGGGAGCTCATACAACTCTGAAGACAATCCATACATATATCCATCCATCCATACAAATGTGTCAAGCACATTTGTACATTTTTGCCATCATCCTTTTCAAAACATTTTCATTTTACTCAAGCCCTTAGTATCAGCTCCTTTTTTTCTACCTCTCCCCCCACCCTCTCTTCCTCATGAATCCTGATAATCTGTAAATTACTATTTTTCATATCTTATACTGACCATTGTCTCACTTCCCCCTCTTTTCTGTTGTCCATCCTGCTGGGAGGGGGTTATATGTAGATCTTGTGATCAGTTCCCCCTGACTCCCCGGACCTTTCCCTTCCCCTCCTGGTATGGCTACCCTCAATAATATTTCTGAGGGCTTTATCCATTCTGGATTCCCTGTATTTCCAGCTCTGATTTTCTGTACCAGTGTACATCCTCTGGTCTAGCCAGATTTGTACGGTAGAAAGGTAGAATTGGGGTCATAAAAGTTGGTGGGGAGGAAGCCTTAAAGAACTACAGAACAATTGTATGTCTCATTGGTGCTATACTGCACCCTGACTGGCACGTGACTGGCATGTGATCCTTCTGTAAGGTGATGTCCAATTATCTGCAGATGGGCTTTGGGTTTCTACTCTGTGCTCCCCCTCATTCACATTGATGTGATTCTTTGTTCTGGGTCTTTGATGTTTGATACCTGATCCCATGAGCACCTCATGGTCACACAGGCTGGAGTGTTCTTGTATGTGGGCTGTTTTGCTTCTCAGCTAGAAGACCGTTTGTTTATCTTCAAGTATTTAAGACCACAGACACTCTAACTTTTGATAGTCGGCTACCATCAACTTTCTTCACCACACTTGCTTTTGCACCCATTTTGTCTTCAGCAATTGTGTTGGGAAGGTGGACATCACAGAATGCCACGTTATTAGAACAAAGTGATCTTGCATTGAGGGAGGACTTGAGCAGAGGGCCAATGACTGTCTGGTACCTTATGACTAAATCTGTGACTATATGTACATAGATCTATTTCCTCATTGTTATATATAAATACATTTACATATGTACATGCCTATATTTAAACTTCTATACAAGTCCTTTGCCTCCTACTTTCCTTCCTATTTACTTTTACTTTCCTCTTGCCCCACTATCACATTTGGCCTTCATTCGGGCTCCAATAATTTCGCTCGATTACAATGCCCTTGATCCATGTGGCAGACTTCTAGCCATAAAGTCAGTCCTAAACTGCCCGATTCTCCATGGAGAAAGATGACGCTTTCTACTCCTGTGAAGAGTTAGGCACTCAGAAACCCACAGGGGCAGTTTCTACCCTATCCTTCTTGGTTACCATGAGTAGGAACTAGCTGAATGACAATGAAGTTTTTTTCTTAAATTTTTGTTTCATTCAATTGGACCTTTGGCCCCAGCCCAATTCCCTGTTCTCCTGCCATTCTCTGCTCTCCCTTTGCCCAAGGGTTCTGAGTGGGAGGCTGTAAGATATTTGGATTAAATCAGCTCTTCCTGAGGCTGTGGGTGCAGTCAAGTTCTAAGAAATCTTTGCTCCCACAATTTATATAAAATTCTAGAACTGGGAGGCTTCCTAGAGAAGAGCAGGTATAGCAGTTTTCAAATTGTGCTCTAGGGGGTCTAGGGATCAGAGAAGGTCTTGGAGCAGTGATGGGTTATGAGAAGGATTAGTGGATGGGCTCATTTGTAGGATCTCTCACTTCACTTGGGGCAGTTTTCTTTTCTTCTATTTTTATGTTGGCATTCAGGGTAAGACTTTTTTAGGAAGAGTAGCATTTTCTTGCCCTCAAAGTATAATAATCATATATCTACTTTAATCTTCTCCATTTGACCAAGAGCACCCCATTCCTGATGTCAGTAGAATTTATAGGCCTCCATCATGGGACACCTGAATGATTGACCTCTTCATGTGACGCTGATGCCGTTTCTTTTCCCAGATCGATGTGTTGGAGCCTGCAGAAAGCACAAGTCCCAATGTAGGGAGCCCTGCCCTCCGAACATCCAGGGAAATATGAGTTTTGTGTGCAGAAGCAACACTTGGCACAAAGTCACAGATACCTGCCGAACCCTTGACATTTCTAACATTTTTGAGGTAATAGTGTTTTTATCACAGCATGGTTTCTAGAGTGGGCATGAGAAACAAAAGGGATCCCCAAATAATCAGTGAATGATGCTCTCTAAGAGAGAGGGAGAGCAGAAAGGCAGAGGGGCATGCATGTTTTATGTAAATGTTTTATGTATATATATCACACCAACTGCAAGATCAGCAGTTTGAAAACCACCAGCTTCTCTATGGGAGAAAGATGGCCTTTCTACTTCTACAAAGGGTTACAGTCTTGGAAACTCACACGGGCAGCTTTCTAACCATGAGTGTCTGAAATTTTGAGCTTCCATTGCTCACACCCTTTTGAGTTACGAAAGGACGAAATAGTTTAGGATTTTGTGGCCATCTGGCTTAGCTCTGTCTTTATATATGAAAACATCCCTAAATAATTTGTGAATAAGTTGCTGTCTTGCTATAAAACCTTGCTTACAAAGAAGAGCTGACCAGTCACCCTGATTTAATGTGTAAGACCTGATTCAATGTTAGATTCCCAGATCTACAAGAGAAACTGTTTATTTCTAGCTTCAATCATTTCTCTCTCTTTTTATTTCTAGCAGATTCATACAAACCTAGTGTGAAATTTCATTTAAAAATATGATCATGTCTTACACTTTGGGAATAGTAGTGAAAGCAAGCTTAAATGGTACTAATACTTTATATATACGCATACATATACACACACAGAGAAAGAACATTTATCATAGAGATGGCATAAACTGTTTGCACTCAATGCATCAGGGATATCCAGAATCTAGGTATTGTGTTCCATTTCTGTTAGCTTTGCAACTAAGAACACCCTACTCGAGAACATTCAGCAGCTTCCTGAGTTGGAATGGACTCAACCAAACTCGACGAGGACAACAGGGATACACAAGAAGGGCTGGAGCAAGTCTGACAGAGACAAGATTTATGATTTTTGGGAATGGGATTAAGGGAAAGCCCCAGTGGGATATAGGGCTTTCATTTTGGGGGGTTTATACCCTTTGGTCAAGGGTTGATCAAGCCATTCCACAGAAGATATGACTAGAGAAACATAAAATAGAAAAACATTATGTAATGCACAATTGTGTGATAAGGCTGCTTAAGTTTTAATGAGGAGTCCTGATGGCGTAGTGGGTTATGCATGAGACTGCTAATGGTAAAGTTGACAGTTTCAAACTGCTAACCACTCTGTGGGAGAAAGATGAGACTTTCTACTCCTCAAAAGAGTTACAGTCTTGCGAAGCCAGAAGGGCAGTTGTATCCTGTTCTATCAGATCTGTATGAGGTGATGTGATTTCATGGCAATAAGTTAGTTGAGGAAGTTTTAATAAAGATACGTTTACACTTAATACAACAATAACCTAATAGATATTTCTTTTCTGCTTTCCCTTAGGCTAACTTATTTTCAACTCAATTAATTGAAAACAGTGTGAAACTTACCCACCCTAATAGAAAGCCTATGACCATTACAGAGACCTTACTGCAAACTTGTCCACAGAATTTGTCTTGCATAATTAAACCCATTAAAGCATCTCCTCAGTTACCGGGAAATATTGCTATACTTGTGCAGCTCCTACACAACATATCGACAGTGATTGATGCAGATGTTGATGAGGCAAAAATGAAGGTGAGTGGCTTTGAGTACTTGGGAGAACATTTCATTGGGGGAGGGATATAGGTCAGTTGGAGTATCTGTGCATGTCTCTTACTTTGCTGTTTTCAATGCTTAGCACATAGTACATTTCAATAAGTCTTGATTGAAGAAATTAGTGAATGGAATCAGCAAGCACACATATTCATGTACACAGAGTACTTGTATACTAGTAGACATCAGAGTATATTTTGTAATGTCATTGTGGCTACTTAAAATCCCTAAGAACCATCTGAGGTCCTGCAGAGGGCAAGACTTTTCTTCATTTTATTTGTGAAGTTGCTAACATGGAAATTAAGTGCATGCAAAGAAAGCAGCTTGCATGTCTGCTGCAGAAATATGAGATGGAATTGGACCCATTTTGTTTGTTTTTAACTTTTTAAGACAGAGGACAATAATAAGTAGACTCAACTTCTGGAGCTAAGTACCCTGTGCACACTTAGGATTTAGTAGTTGTTAATTACATGATAGGTACTCTGGCTGTCATAAGCAAATTGTTAATCTTGTCCAGGTGTGAAGTGGAGCCAATGATGCAAATGAGCACAGTGGCGGTTGCTCCCTTGCCTGTCTAACAGGAAACCATTGCATAAATGGGAGGAGGGAAAGGGCGGTAACTCCGCTGGGAGTGTATCCTTAAATTGAAACGGAGGGATCTCAGTAAATTACAGATTATGATTCCTTCAGTCTAGGGTGGGCCCTGAGAGATAGCACCTGTTAGAAGTTCCCAGATGATGCCTACAGTTGGGGTTGGTGGTCTACACTATAGAAGTGAATTGTTAATGAGCTAGGAGGTTCCAAAAGTGGTTCAGCCCTAACTCTTGGTTTTCATTGGTAGAGTTACAGCGCCATTGCCAACCATATTCTGAACAGCAAAAGCATCACAAATTGGACTTTCATCCCTGAGAAAAACAGCAGCGGTGTCCTCCTCCAGTCTGTCAATTCTTTTGCAAGAAAACTATCGATCAATAAACACCCCATTGACATTCCAAATGCTTTCATCCACATCAAGGGAACCACCTTGGCCAGAGACGATGCTGGAAGGAATTTGACTTTTTCCATGAGAGTGAATGACATTGACCGTGAAGTCAGCGGGAAGGTGCTCATTTCCCCTAGAGCTGAACTTCAGGATGCATCTTCCTCTTCTTCGATTGTCAGTATTGCCTTTCCAACCCTGGGGGCCATCTTGGAAGCCAGCCTTTTTGAAACCATTACTGTGAACAGCCTTGTCCTGTCCGTTATCCTGCCCCAGGATCGTTCACACATCTCTCTGACATTTGAAAAGATCAGCCAGTCTGAGGAGAAGGGGGCACGCTGTGTAGGCTGGCACTCCACCGAGAGCAGATGGGACCAGGAGGTCTGTCAAATGCTTCAAGAAAACTCTAAACAAGCTGTTTGCAAATGTGAGCCAGACAGGTTTTTTACCTCTTTCTCAATACTTCTGTCACCACACACCATGAAGAACCGGATCCTGACTTACATCACGTACATAGGCCTGGGCATTTCCATCTGCAGTTTGATCCTTTGCCTGTGCATCGAGGCCGTGGTGTGGAGCCAAGTGACAAAGACGGAGATCTCATATTTGCGCCATTTGTGCATTGTCAATGTTGCAGTCACCCTGTTGTTGGCTGATGTGTGGTTTCTCGTGGGATCCTTTCTTGGTGACCCGATGGCACGGCATAACGGATGTGTGGCAGCAACCTTTTTCATTCATTTCTTTTACCTTGCTGTGTTTTTCTGGATGCTTGCCAAGGCACTCCTCATCCTCTATGGAATACTAATTGTGTTCCACACACTCCCCAAGTCGGCCCTGGTGGCATCTCTCTTTCTCGTGGGCTATGGGGGGCCTTTGGTCATTGCTGGTATCACCGTAGCTGTCACTGAGCCTGGCCAAGGTTACTTGCGTCCACAGGTGTGCTGGCTCAACTGGGACAAAACCAAGGCCCTCCTGGCCTTTGTGGTCCCAGCTCTGACCATCGTGGCAGTGAACTTGATCACAGTCGCCCTGGTGATTGTGAAGACCCAACGGGCCTCCGCTGGCAGTTCCATGTTCCAGGAAGTGAGAGCCATTGTGAGGATCTGTAAGAACATTGCCATCCTCACACCACTGCTGGGCCTGACCTGGGGATTTGGAATTGCCATCGTCATCGAGGATAGCTCCCTCATCTTCCACATTATCTTTTCCTTACTCAATGCTTTCCAGGTAAGTGCATGTGCTCCTGAACTGGCCCAAAATGAGGACTCTTGTGTTTGATGCTAGATTTCTGTGTAACAGAGAATGTATTTGGAAACAGATCCAGAAAGAGCTAGCTTCAAGTCCTGAATCTCTCACTTATTAATGTGTTCCATTCTCTTTGGAGCCCCTGAGTGGTACAAATGGTTAAATCCTTATCTATGAAGTGAAAGATTGGCAGTTTAACACCACATTCCTGCTCCCAGCCATAAGGGTTTTGAAAGGAAACTCCTGGTGGTCTAGTCTTAAAGGTGGTGTGAGGCACAGTTGTGCTCTGTATCTGGGAGTTGCCAGGAGCTGGACTGACCATGATAGTTGTCGTTTTAAGCCCCCATGGTCTTGGGTGATTTGCTCAATCCTTTTAAGTTATATTTTCCTCTTTTTAAAATGGGTATGATACTGTTCACTTTAGAGGAGTGTTTGGAAAATGAAATAAAATGGTGAAAGAAGAAGTACCAATTACTAAAATGAACTAAATACTAGATAACAGCCCAACACTGGGTGGGTAGAAATATATAGAAATAAATAATATCATCCTTCCCAAATTCTGGTATTTAGCTGGAGTTATTAAAAATGTTTCTTTATTAGTTTGACCTCCACTCAGATATTGTGCATACCATTGGAAAACACCTCATTTTAACAAGGCAGACAATATCACTCATATTGTCATTGTGTGCTATTGAATTGATTCTAACTCAGCTGAGGGATTTATATGCTCATCTAGTGACTCTGCAGGAGAAAGACTTGGAGACCTGCTCATGGAAGGATAATCGCCTAGAAATTGATAGGACAATTCTGCTGTCTTTTGAGTGGCTATTCCTTGCTCTGAGATACACAGTCTTATTAAAAATTAAGTCTCTCTTCTTCTCTTCTGTGAAGAAAGTGATGTCCACAGTAGCATGTGTTACCTTATGTAATATCCTATGCATATACAATTTATATATATACACCTAATTTAGGGTTTGAATATATACATGCATATGCATAAATATGTATGAGGGGGTCTTTAAGAATATGTGTATGGAAAATAGGTAGATATAATATAAAATATGTGCATACATATATATGTACTATGTACTTATGTGTGCAGTATATGAGGGGGTAATCCCCAAACAAGAATTTTTTCCAAAGCTACATATCTAAAACTTTTTATGAAATAACTTTTTTTACTTTTTAAAAAAAATCTTTTTTTTGGAGGCTTCTACAATGTTTATCTCAATCCTTACATCCATTGTGTCAAGCACATTTTTTTTAACCTGGTAATTTTTTTAATGAATCATTTTATTGGGGACTCTTACAACTCCCATCACAATCCATACAAACATCAATTGTATGCAGGTCACATTTACACACTTAATGCTATCATCACTCTCAAAACATCCTCTCTCCCTCCAGGCCCCCAGTATCAGCTCCTTATATTACCCTTCCTCCTCTCTTCCCCTTGAACCCTTAGTAATTTACAAATTATTTTTTTCATACTGTACACTGTACAATATGTCCCAACACTCGCTTCCCTGTTGTCCGTGTCCCAGAGAGGAGGCCACATGTAGATCCCTGAAATTGGTTCTCCCTTTCTATTCCTCCATCTCTCCACCCTCCTGGTATTACCAGTCCTATTACTAGTCTTGAGGGATCATCTATCCTAAATTTCCCATGTTTCCAACTTCACTGTACATTTCCTGCTACAGCTGGATTTGTGTGGTAGAATTGGGGTCATGATAGTGGGTGGAGGCAGCATTTGGGAACTAGAGGAAGGTTACATATTTCATTGCTACTACCCTGTATCTTAACTGGCTCATCTCCTCCTTGTAACCCCTCTGCGAGAGGATGTCACCTCACCTATTGATGGGCTTTGGGTCCCCAATCTGTACTCCCTCTCATTAATAATAATATAATTTTAGCTCATTGATGCCTGACACTGGATCCCTTACCACCTCAGGATCACACAGGCTGGTGTGCTTCTTCCGTGTGGGCTTTATTGCTTCTGAGCTGAATGGCTGCTTGTTTACTCAAGCCTTTAAGACCCCAAATGCTCTATCTTTTGGTAGCCGGGCACCATCAGCTTTCTTCACCACATTAGCTTATGCACACATTTGTCCTCAGTGATCATATCAGGAAAGTGAGCATGTAATGTTATGTTTTTTAGTTCTTGACGCCTGTATCTAATCCCTATGACATCTTGTGATCTCACAAGCTAGTGTGCTTCTTCCATGTGAGCTTTGTTGCTTCTGAGCTAGATGGCTGCTTGTTTACTTTCAAGTCTTTAAGACCCCAGACCCTCCATCTTTTGATAGCCGGGCACCATCAGCTTTCTTCACCACCTTTGCTTATGCACACATTTGTCTTCAGTGACCATGTCAGAAAGGTGAGCATCTTGGGATGCCAATTTAATAGAACAAAGTGTTCTTGAACCAAGGAGGTACTTGAGTGAAGGTCCAATGCCCATCTGTTGTCCTACTACTAGCCCCATAAATATACATGTTAACCTCTTTCCCCATCATCAATTATAAATATATGCCTCTATGTACATACCTGTATTTGAGCCTCTATAAATGCCCATTATCCCCCAGTTCCTTCTTCTATTTCCATTTGCTTCCCTCTTGCCCCAGTATCATGCTCAATCTCCATTTGGGTTTCAGTTTTTTCTGTTATATTAGTCTTAATCAATTATCGGCCTCCTCTCACCCACCTTGTCACTGAATTTGTATCAATTGTTATTCCCTTTTTCCTGGGCTGGTCGACATCACCACCTTTCCCCCTCCTCCCCTTCTTCCATATCCCTTAGCCTGGAACCATCAGTCCTGTCATTTTCGCCTTCAAACTCGTTGTCCAGTCTATCTTGTCTAGACAGATCGGCAGAAGTAACAATATATACATAAAAGTTCTCCTAAAATGAAGCAACTGAAGCAAATAAAACAATGATAACAACAGCAAGAAAACCCCTCAATGTACTATACAATATGTAACAGAATAATAAGAATAATAGCTATATAAAAACCTGTATAAAGTTCAAGATCTGTAGTTGACCTCCTAGAGTGACCCTTGGTTGAGTCGGATGAGGTGCCAATACCCTGGTCCCAAAGTATATCCTTGGCACTCCATCTGTGACTCTGTTGCACACTCTTAGTGCTTTGCATTGGTGTGGTTGTGTCTGACAGAGTATAATCTTGACCCCGCTTCTTCATCCTGGCCCCGATAGGCCTTGGGTCAGTGAGGGTAGCCATATTTCGTCATGGAGCTGGCCGTATAGTCCTCTTTGTGCATTAGCTGTTCTGAGTGGCAATTGTGTCCTGAAGGCTCAGGGGGCCATGATGCAGGTCATTCTCTCTTCCTCTGTCTTCATTTGTTCTCATGTGCTCTGCTCAAGCATATCTCACTCTCCAAGCTTCAGCTTCAGTGCTGGCCTCCAAGGCAAATTCCTCTGGTAGAAAGGTGGCTGCCCCTATTGTTGGGGTTGGGGTTATGTTCTCAGGTCCCTCCACTGGTTCTCCACTCCATGCTGTTATGCTGCATTCACATCTTGGGTCTCCAGGTTTAAGTTTGGTCCCTCTTTCCCTGTGGAGATATAAATAATATGCTCCCCTTTGATGGTTTAGAGCCCCCTTCCCTGTCTACACATCGCCATATGGCCGCCCTCCGCCTCCCCCCTAGTTGGCTACCATGTGTAGCCCTAGATTTGATCTGGCCCCTGCCATATTACCTGGGCCTTCTCCCAGGATTTTCTCTATATAGTAGCTTTTTCCCGATGCCCCTTGCCAATTTAAAAATTATTATGCTTACCTCAGTGGATTCATATTGTACATGTCCTTTTGCACTTAGCTAACTTCACTTAGCATAATTTCCTCCAGTTCTTCCCATGTGGTGATGTGCTTCATGCTGTCATCACTGCTTTTCAGTGATGCATAGTACTCCATTGTATGTATGTTCCACAGCTTTTTAATCCATTCATCAGTTGATGGGAATACGGACCGCTTCCAACTCCTTGCAATTGTGAACTGTGCTGCGATGAACCTTGGAGCACAGATCTCTGGTCATGGATTGTTGCTTGTCTCTTCTGTGTATATGCCCAGCAGGGGAATTGCTGGGTCGTATGGTAGCTCAATTTCCATCTGTTTTAGATATCTCCAAAATGATCTCCATAGTGGCTGTCCATACCTGCAGGTCCACCAGCAGTGTATAAGTGACCCTATCTTTCCACAGCCTCTCCAGCATTTGTTACTTTCTGACTTTTTGAATTGGGCTATCCTTGAGGGTGTTAGGTGGTATCACATTGTTGTTTTGATTTGCATTTCTCTTACGGCTAATGATCGGGAACATTTTCTGATATATATATTGGCCTCTCTGATTTCTGCCTCTATGAAACTTCTGCTTAATTCCTTTGCCCACCTCCTCAATGGGCAGTTAGTGTTGCTCTTTTTAGAAGCTATCAGGGTATTGTAGATTTTAGTAATAAGGCCTTATTTGATTTGTCATTGCCAAAGATGTTTCCCCAGTCTGTCTGCTCTCTTATTACTCTCTTGGTGAATTCCTTCAATATGCACAGGTGTTTTATCTTTGGTATATCCCATTTGTCTATTTAAGCCTCCTCTGTGTTGGTGTCTTTCCCTATTTCTGTTAGCCTATGTAGTCCCTGTGCCAGTGTTCTCAGATTGTTCCCAATTCCCTCATTGATGGCCCTAATAGTTTTGGGTTTTACTTTTTTCTTGAATTTATTCTAGTGCTTGGATTGAGGTAAGGGTCTTGCTTCATTTTTCTACAGGTAGATATCCATGTTTTCTATCACCACTTGTTGAAAAGGGCATCTGTTTTCCATTTGATACTTTTGGGGCCCTTATCAAGGATCAGTTGTCTGTATGCTTGTGCTTTTGTTTCTGGATTTTCAGTTCTTTCCATTGGTCTGAGTATCTGTCATTATGCCAATACCATGCTGTTTTGACCACTGTGCCTATATAATATGTGCTAAAGTCAGGTAAGGCAAGCCCTCCCACGATGTCCTTCTTCTTGAGGAGTTCTCTACTAAATCTGGGCTTCTTCTCTCTCCATTTGAAGTTGGTAATCATTTTTTTCCATTTCTTTGAAGAAGGAGAATGATACTTGTATTGGTGTTGCATTAAACTTATATAGTGCCTTGGGTAGGACTGTCATCTTTACTACATTGAGTCTTTCGATCCACAAGCATGGGATATTTTTCCATTTCTTGAAGTCATTCTTGGTTTCTTGTAATAGTGTTCTATAATTTTCCTCATATGATCTTTTTGTCAGGTATATCCCTATACATTTCTTTTTGTCAGGTATATTCCTATATATTTCAATTTGTGCTTGGCTATTGTGAAAGGTACCTCTTTTTTTTAATCTCCTCTTCTGTGGTCTTATCTGATGTGTACAGCAGACCAATTGACTTCTGATTGCTGATCTTGTATCCTGCCACTTTGCCGTACTCCTCTATTGTTTCCAGTAATCCCTTTGTGGAGCTTTTGGGGTTTTCCATATATATAATCATATCATCTGCAAATAATGATAATTTCACCTCTTCCTTCCCCAGGCATATACCTTCTATGTCTTTTCTTTGCCTTATGCTGTTAGCTAAAACCTCCAGTACGATATTGAACAATAGAGGGGACAATGGACATCCTTGTCTGGTCCCCTTTTCCAGTGGGATTGTGTTTGTCTTCTCTCCATTGACTATCACATTGGCTGTTGGTTTTTCATATGTAGCTTGTATTGTCTTGAGGAATTTTCCTTCTATTCCTATCTTCTTGAGTGTCTTAAACATGAATTGGTGTTGAATATTGTTGAATGCTTTTTCAGTGTCTATGGATATAACCATACTATTCTTATATTTTTCCTGTCAATATGGTGAATGATACTAATGGTCTTTCATATGTTGAACCACCCCTGCATTCTGGGTATGAACCCCACTTGGTCATGGTGAATTATTTGTTTTATATACTTTTGTATTCTATTGGCCAGTATTTTATTAAAGATTTTTGCATCGATATTTATTAGTGATATTGGTCTGTAGTTCTCAATTCTTGTGGGATCCTTGCCTGGCTTTGGTATCACTGTTTTACTAGTTTCATAGAAGGAGTGTGGGAGTTTTCCATCTTTTTCTATGCTTTGGAAGAGCTTGTGTAGGGTTGGTGTCAGTTCTTCCCTGAATGCTTGGTAAAATTCTCCTGTGTAGCCATCTGGTCCAGGTGATATTTTTGTTGGTAGTCCCTTGATAACCTTGTCTATTTCTTCTATTGTTATGGATCTGTTAAGATTCTTGACATCCATTGGGGACAATCTAAGAAGAGATTGCTTTTCCAAGAATTTGTCCATGTCTTCCAAGTTGTTGAGTTGATTGGAGTATAGATCTGTGTAGTACTGAGTGACTGTTCTCTTCATTTCATTAGGGTCAGTTGTGATATCCCCTCTTTCATCTCTTATTTTTGCTATTGAAATTTTCTCTCTCCTTTCTTTAAGTTTACCAATTGTTTATCAATTTTGTTAATTCTTTCAAAGAACCAACTTTTAGCAGCATTAATTTTTTCCATTGTTTTCTTAATTTCCCTCTCCTGAATCTCAGCACTGATTTTTATTATTTCTTTTCTTTTGCTATCAGTGGGATTATCCTGCTGACTCTGCTCTAGTTGTAAATTCTGGGTCAACATATCAGTTATGAGACGATCTTCCTTTTTCAGGTGTGCCTGTATTGCAATGAAACTTGCTCTTAAGACTGCCTTTGCTGTGTCCCATAAGTTTTGGTGTGTCGTGCTTTCATTTTCATTGGTTTCTAGAAATTTTTTAATTTCCTCTCTGATCTGGGCCAGTACACATTCCTTTTGCAATAGAGAATTATTCATTCTCCAACTATTTTCTCTAGTTCTCCTCACCTTCCTTTTGTTGATTTCAAACCTTATGGCAGAGTGGTCTGAGAGTGAGTTCTGTATGATATCAATATGCTTAAATTTATGTAGATTCTCCTTATGTCCCAGTATGTGGTCTATCTTCAAATAACTTCCATGTGGGGCTGAGAAGAATGTGAAATGCTTTTCCTTTGGATGAAGACCCTGTAGATATCTACCAAGTCAAACTGTCTAATTGTAGTATTTAGATCTCTTGCCTCCTTATTGAGTTTCTTTCCCTGTGATCTGTCTTTCTCAGAGAGTGGTGGGTTGAAGTCACCCACTATAATTGTTGAGGCTGTAATTTCTTTTTTCGTCATATGAAGTGTCTGGTTTACATATTCTGTGGGTCTCTCATTCGGAGAATATTTATTTAAGATGTTTATTGGATCATTGTCTACCCTTCCCTTAAGCATTTTATAGTGTTCTTTTTTGTCTCTTATTATGGTTTGCACTTTGAGGTTAATTTTATCTGAGATTAGGATTGCTACCCCTGCTTTTTTGGAATTGCTGCTTGCTTGGTATATTTTTCTCCAGCCTTTTATCCTCAATATATTTTTCTCTGTGATCTTAATATATATCTCTTGTAGGCAGCAGATTTAGGGGTATGTTTTCTAGCCAGTTTATTAATTTCTGTCTCTAAAGGCCTGAGTTCAATCCATTAATATTTAGGGTTATTACATCTATCTGTGCACTGTGTGTTGTCATTTTATCCCTCTTGGATTGGATGTTTTTCTATTTCCATGGGTTGTGTCAATGTCTGTTTGTGGTTCATTCTTGCCTTTCTTCCATCTTTGAGCCAGAGTTATCTTGGGGGCTGTTATCCCTTTGATAATCTCTGGGTAGATTTGTTCTGTGTGTGTTAGGTGGTTGTTGTTCTTCTTCTCCCAGTGGGTCGGTGAGAATCTTTTGTAGGGCTGGGTTCCTTTTGGCATATTCTCTGAGATTTTCCTTTTCTGGAAAGACTCTTAATACTCCATCAAGTTTGATAGATAATTTGGCTGGATAGAGTATTCTTGGGTTTGCATGGTGTTCCTGCAATTTTCAGAATATGCTGCTCCACTCTCTCCTCATCATAGTTTCCATTGATAGGTCTGAGCATATTCTAATCTGTTTGCCTTTATATGTGATTGCCCTTTTTTCCCTAGCTGCTCTCATAATTTTCTCTTTTTCCTCATAATTGGATAGTTTAGCAGCTATATGTCTTGTGTTTTCTTCTTGGGGTTTAGTCTAGCTGGTGTTCTTTTGGCCTCCTGTATGGTTACCTGGTTTTCATTCATTAAGCTAGGGAAGTTTTCCTCTAAGTCTTCCCTCACTATTTTGGATGTTGGTTTTCTTGATGCCTCATCCTCCGACAGACTGATAATTCTAATGTTGTTTCTTTTCATAGTATCAGCCAGGCTTCTAATATTTTCTTCTGCTTCTCTCATAGACTTGCTAGATTTTTTTCTCCCATTTATTAATTTCTACTTGCGAGTCCTCTAGGTCACTTGTCCTGTTCTCTGCCTTCTCCATTCTCTGGCCGAAATCTGAGAGCTTACTATTAGTTTTTGTTAGTTCACTCTTTAGTTATTGGATTTCCCTTTGGTGCATGGCCTTTATCTCCTGTATCAATTCTTCTTTCTTCTTTAATGCATCGCTCAAAAGCTGCATACGTGTTAGTAACATCTTGAAGATTTCTTTCTGTGGTTGATCAATCTCCGCATTTTCTATGACTGCTGTCAGATCCAGCTGGTCTTACTGCATCGGATTTAGTTTCTCTTTTCTTGATACTGTGGAAGCGGCTAGCTGTTTTTTGATGTATTCGGATTAGGTGGCATTTTCCTTGGTGTTTTATGTCCCTGGGGTCTCTCTTTAGGAGGCTGGTCTTATATTATAGCTTTCCTCAGGAACTGTTTGCACCTGGGCCTTGCAGCTCTGATGGAGTGTGTTGGCTGAGCTGGGGAGTGGCTTTAGGGGGTGAATTGGGAGTTGGGTGATCCGTTCCTGGCTAGGGACACTTGCCACAGATAGGTGGGAAAATTTTTCTAGCACTCTGGGGTGGGGAGGACTGGCTGGCTGTTTACCCAGGGGACAATGTAAAGTGGATCTCTCTGCTGAGGGTTCTTGGGGAGGGTGCCCTCCGACAGTGGGGAGTGCAGGCAACCATGGGGAGTGCAGGGGTTCCTTTCACTCCTGTTAGAAAGTGTGGCCCAGGTGGCTGGCGTGGGTTTAGGGGATGGGTTGATCTTATCCTGGGCAGTGGTGGCATCCTTAAGGTGCGCCTGGGTGCGGGCCTCCTGGGTGGGAGAGGGGCTGGCCTACAGTTCTGCTGGGGACACAGGAGTCCAGGGGGGTGGGGAGCGAGTGTTGGCAGGTCTGCGTGGAGTGTCCCCTGGGCACCCTGGGCACCTTGGGGTGGGAAGGACTGGTTAGTGATTGCACGTGGGTGCTGACTAACTGTGGGTCCCTGATTTCATGGTCCCGGAGCGGGCGCCTTGGATTCCTCCAGCACAAAGAACCAGCAGAGTCTGTGCGGGCAGTTTCTGTGAGGGTGTCTGTAGTGAGCAAGGGCCTGCGGATGGTGCCTGCTCCTAGTTTAGAGGAGGAGCTTTCCTGGAGTCACAAAAGAGCCCCACCCTTCCTTGAGTTACACCCACTCACCGATCTCCAGGAGCTCGGGGCGTGAGTTTCCTATCTGGCCACCATCTTCCCTCGATCCCTCTTTATGAAATAATTTTATTACCTTCAAAGTACTCTCCATTATACCTAATACATTTTTTGAATCTGCAATTCCATTCGTGGAAATATTTTTCAAACTTATCTGTTTGGATGGCTCACAACATTTCTTTCTTTACCTCTTCTATGTCATCAAATCGCTGTCCTTTCATGTTCCTTTTCATTTGTGGAAACAAAAAGAAGTTGTAAGTCACAAAGTCAAGTGAGTGGGTGCATGGGGCAAGAGAAGCATGCTATCTTTTGCTCCAAATTAGCTGAGATAGTTGTGTAAGCAGGTACGTTGTTGTGGCAAAACAAGTCCCCTGTCTGCCATAAACCAGATGTTTTTACACATTGTTATGCTATCTTTCAGAACCTCTAAGTAAAAGGAAGCTTGAATGAACTCCAAATGCACTATCATTCTCACATCAAAAAAACAAGGAACATCTTCTTGGTCTTTGATTTCACTTGAACTTTTTTGGGGGTGAGGTGTCAATGGCATTTTCTTTTTCTTTTTTATTTATTATTATGTTTTGAATTAAAAGATTTTATTGGGGGCTCTACAGCTCTTATAACAATTCAGACATCAATTGCATGAAATATATTTGTACATATGTTGCCATCATTATTTTCTAAACATTTACTTTCTTTTAAAAAAATCATTTTATTCGGGGCTCGTACAATGCCTATCACAATCCATCCATCCATCCATTTTGTCAAGCATATTTGTACACCTGCTGCCATCATCATTCTCAAAACACTTGCTTTCTACTTGAGTCCTTGGCATCAACTCCTCCCTCCCCACTCCCCCCATTCCCTTATGGGCCCTTGATACTTTATAAATTATTATTACTTTGTCAGTTCTTACATTGTCCAATGTTTCCTTTCACCCACTCCTCCACTGTCCATCCTCCAGAGAGGAGGTTATATGGAGATCCTTGTAATTGTTTCTCCCTTTCCACCTCACCTTTGCTCCACCCTCCCAGTATCACCTTTCTCACTACTAGTCCTGAGGGGTTCATCTGTCCTGGATTCCCTGTTTTTCAAGTGCCCATCTGTACCAGTGTACATCAACCTGTCTAGCCGGATTTGTAAGGTAGAATTGGGATCATGATAATTGGGAGGAGGAGATATTTAAGAACTAGAGGAAAGGTGTATGTTTCATTCTTGCTACACTTCACCCTGACTGGCTGGTTTTCTCCCCATGATCCTTCTGTAAAAAGATGTCCAGTGGCTCTCAAATGGGATTTGGGTCCCCACTCTGCACTCCCCTTATTTAACAATATATGTTTTTTGTTTTTTGTTCCTTGATGTTTGATACTTAATCCCTTCAATACCTCATGATTACACAGGCTGATTTACTTCTTCCATGTGGGATTTGTTGCTTTTGTGCTAGTTTGTTTATCTTCAAACCTTTAAGATCCCAGAAGTTTTATCTTTTAATAGTTGGACACCATCAGCTTTCTCGACCACATTTGTTTATGCACCCACCTTATCATCAGCTATAGTATCAGGAAGGTGAACACACAATGATATGATTTTTTGTTCTTTGATTCCTTCCACACCGCATGATCATACAGGTTGGTATGCTTCCATAGTGGGCTTTGTTGCTCCTGAGTTAGGTGGCTGCTATTTACCTTCAAGACTTTAAGACCACAGACACTATCTTTTCTGATAGCCAGGCACCATCAGCTTTCTTCACCATACTTGCTCATGCCCCCACCTGTCCTCAGCAATCGTATTGGGAAGGTGAACACTCAGTGTTATGGTTTTTCCTTTTTGATGCCTGGAACCTGATTCCTTCAACATTTTATGACCACACAGGCTCGTATGTTCTTCCGTGTAGGCTTGGTAGCTTCTCAGCTAGATAAATGGCCACTTGTTTATCTTCAAGCCTTTAAGACATTAGATGCTTTATCTTTTGAAAGCTGGGCACCATTAGCTTTCTTCACCACATTTGCTTATGTGCCCACTTTGTTGTCTTCAGCAATCGTATTGGAAAGATGAGCATCATGTGATATCAGTTTAATAGATCAAAATGTTCTTGCATTGAGGGAGTACTTGAATGGAGGCCCAATCTGCAATCTAAGTAGTAAACCTATAAATATATGCACATAGATTTATTTCTTCCTCATCATAAGTAAATTTATTTGCACACATGCATGCCTGTGTTTAGATGTCTATAAATGCCCTTTGCCTCCTAGTTCTTTAATTTATTTCCTTTTACTTTCCCCTTGTCCCACTATCATGCTCAGCCTTCATTTGGGTTTCAGTACTTTCTCTTAGTTACATTACCCTTGCTAAAGCCCTACAAGACCTATTACACTCTCCTCACTACCAACTTTGGAACACTTGCTGTTCCCTTGTCCCTAAGTTTGTTTACATCACTTCCTTTCCCTCACCTCTCCCCCTCCCATGTCCTCAGAGAAGCACTGGTCCCATTATTTTCTCCTCCAGATTGTTTATCCAGGTGTGCTCCTTTCTTGATTCATTTCATTTTGGTTGGTTCAGACTGCACTGCTTCCCCACCATGTGACCCCAGAGATGTCCTCTGTGGCAGTCTGTTCCAGTAAGGGGAAAATGTGTCATGTGCTGTTGTCATTTGCCCAGTCCCTTCTGTGTCCCATTATCTCCCCCGCAAGGGTATTGTCCTCTGAGTATTGTGGGCCAGCATGAGGTTCAGTCAACTCTTTCTTTCTCCCTCCCAGTCTACCTCCATATGGGTGTGAAATGCTGGTCCCTCTCCCCAACCTGCTCTCAGCCACCCCACTTCCAGGGAGGGGGTCAGTCTGACTCTCCTTGGGACCAGTCTTATAGCTCTCTTTTCATGTATTCTTCCATGTGGCCAAGCAGTCCTCATGGTTTGGTGCTTCATGGCCGGGTCTGCATACCCATTCTGTGGAAACAAGAACATTACTTTCCCCCTGGGTGGATTAGTGCCCTGCTCCCTCTGTTATCATTTCACTTTCAACCCCTTCATTTTCTTCCTTCCCTTCTGTCCTTTTCCCATTTCTGTGTTGGACCAACATGTACCTCCTTGGGTTTGGTCCAACCTCCTCCCACTTCCCTGCATCTCAATCCAAATGCTATGATATAGGTAGCTTCTATATGTACTGTGCTCATTACACTTAGCTCAGGGAAATCATGCTGTACTTCACATGTTGTGATGGGCTGATTTCACTTAGCATAATTTCCTTTAATTCTTCCCATGAAAAGATGTGATGCACAGTATTACATTGTGTGTATGTGCTAGAGTTTACTGACCCACTCATCTACCAATGGGAATTTTGGTTGTTTCCAACTCTGTGATTGTAAATCGGGCTTCAATAAGCATTGGAGTGCATACAACTGGTCATGGTTTATTTCTCACCTCTTCTAGATATATATCCAGTAGAGGGATAGCTGGGTCATAAAATAGCTCAATTTCCATCTTGTTTAAGTATTGCCAGACCGTTTTCCATAGTGGCTGTACATATCTACAGAACCACCAGCAATGTAGGAGAGTTACTATCATGCCACATCCCTTCCAACATTTGTTGGTGTCTGATTTTCTGATTTGGTCTAGCTTTAGAAGTGTTAGATGGTATCTCATGGTTGTTTTGACTTGCATTTCTCTGATGGCTAATGATCAGGAGCATTTTCTCATATCCTTTATTGGCCATATGGATCTCCTCCCTAGTGAAACTTCTTTTCTATTCTTTTTCCCACTTCTTCAAAAGGTTAACTGTTTTCCTGTTTTTGCAGGCAATGAGAGTATGGTATATTTTCATAAAAAGTCCTTTGTCTCTTGTGTCTTTGCTAAAAATCCTCTCCCAGTCTGTGGGTTGTCTTGTTACCTTCTTGATAAAGTCTTTTGATGCACACAGGTGTTTTGTCCTTAGTAAATCCTATTTGTCAATTTCAGATTCCCCTGCGTGTGTACCCTGCCCTAATGCAGTTAGCCTTTGGGCCAAGGTTTCTAGGTTTGTCCCAATTCCTTCTTTAATGTCTCTGTTGGTTTAGAGTTTTACTTCTGGGTCCATGATCCACCTTGAGTTTGTTCTTGTGCATGGGGTAAGTTAGACATCCTGTTTCATTTTTGTAAATGTGGATTTCCATTGTTTCCAGCACCACTTGTTAAATAGGATCTTGCCCTCCCACTTGATGCTTTTGGGAAACTTGTCAATGATCAGTTGTCTATATGTTGATGGTCTTATTTCTGGATTTTCTATTTTTTCCCCACTGGTTTGCGTATCTGTCATGCCACTACCATACTGTTTTGACCACTGTAGATTTGTAAAAGATGTGAAAGTCAGGTAAAGCTACTATGTCCTTCTTGAGGAGATCTCTGCTAATTCTGGGCTTCTTCCCTCTCCATATGAAATTGGTGGTCAGTTTTTCCAATTCTCTGGAGAATGTTGCTTGCATTTGAATCAGGATAGTGTTAAACTTATAAAGTGCCCTGGATAGGATAGGCATATTTACTATATTAGTCTTCAGATCCATGAGCACAGGATATTCCTTCATTTGGTGAGTTTGCTTTGCGATCTGTAGCAGGATCTTATAGTTTTCCTTATATAGGTCTTTTGTTTTTTTGGTTAGATATATCCTTAGTTATTTAAGTTTGTTTGGGGTTATTGTGAATAGTACCCCCTTCCTGATCTCTTCCCTGGTCTTGTCTGATGCATATAGCAAACCAATCAATTTCTGTTTTTAATCTTGTATCTTAGCACTCTTCCATATCCCTCTATCATTGTCAGTACTCCGATTGTGGAGCTTTTGGGATTCTCAATGTACAGAATCATGTCATCTGCAAATAACAATAATTTCACATCCTCATTTCCCAGTCGAATACCTTTTACGTCCTTCCATTTCCTTGTATTATTGGCTGGGATCTCCAGTACAATACCTTGCCTGGTCCCCCTTTTCAATGGGATTGATTTAATCTTTTCTCCATTGACTACAATTTAGCTGTCCACTTTTTGTAGATAGCTTGCAGATAATACAAGCTTGTAAGAATACAAAAAACACCATGTCTCATCACTAGAAATGACCTTGGGAAAAAAGTCTGGATTGCTTTGGAGCTGTTCTTTCAAAGCATGACATGTTTCCACTCAATGTTCTTTTTGCTGGTCAACCAGAATCCAAGATGCAAGTCTCACAGTGACTCTTCTCCTTCACAAATCTTCCATTAAAATTTACTGAAGTGAGCTCCAGGAGAATCCAGAAAGCTATCCCATTTGCTCAATGGTTCATCATTGGTCTTTGAGCATAGGTGAATGAATTTTGTCCACGTTTAATTTGTTCAGGAAGTTGACAGATGCCCAAAATGAGGTTTGTCATCAATTGACATTTCACCTTTTTTGAAATGAGAAAGCCATTTGTGCACGAGTTTTTCCCATAGGGTTGTATTTGAAAGCTGTGTTCAGCATCTCAACAGCTTCTGCAGCATTTTTTCCAGAGCAGGAAACAAAATTCCACAACCACATGCTGTTCTCTTAAATTGGACATCACAAAAAGCGAGGTTTGAGTAAAACTGTTTTTATGAAAAAATTCACTGTCATCACAGAGAATCTTTCCAGGTTAGGTCACTGAGTGCACTAACTCAGGGCCAGTTGATTGATGCTCTTCTAGTGGGAAAATGCTTGCTATGAGAGGTTTGCCTAGCACAGCTTTGTTCTCAATTCTGGGGGATATCCCCTCATATATGTACACATGTACAGTGTATATGCATAGCATACACATACACACAAGAGGGCTTAAAAAGTTCATGGAAAAATTGAATCGAAAGAGAATGGTATTTTTCTATGACTATTAAAGAAATCTTTTCCTCAACTGTTTTATTGGCACATAAATTATAGATTATACAACTCAATAGTTCAATCATTCAATCATATCAAAAGGCATTGTCACCACCAAATCAATCTTAAAGCATTCTGAACTCCCATGGTTAAATTGCTTTAAATGTGTCATGCCACCACCATCAGTTCTAGCTATTCCCCCACCTTATCATTTCCATTATTTACTCCTGAAATTCCCTTTCCCCCCCTATCACCCAGCTCCACCCCTGCATTCAGTATCACCCTTTGGATCAGTTATTCTCATTATGCAGCCACTCCTCCTTCAAAGCATCACAGCTAGGCATCCAACAGGAAGCAATAAAAAATGAACAAAAACAATGAACAACAAAATCGCACTAAGGTGGTGTGTCAGACAGGGTTCGCTTAGAGAAATAAAGCCAGGACACTAGTAATTCTCTTATATATTTATACAGATAGAAGGATATATATATATGTATATATATATATATGAAAAAAGCGGTTAACTAATCTATAAGGCAGTACAATGGCTTGGTGCAACTCACTTGCATGAGACAGCTTGTAGAATGGCAGTCCTTGTAGTCTTGAGGGCCGTTGAGTAGTCCTCTGTAGAGCAATTCAGGCTATCCAGCTACCAGCAGCAAACAGCAGAGCAGGTTACCAACAGTCAGCCAAATGACAGAGTCCAACAGTCTCCAGCTCAAGAAATGTATATTTCAGGAGCAGGGTGAAGCAGGACTTGAAGGAACCTCAACTCACAGCTCCACAGTCCACGATTAGGCATCCCATGGGTAGTGTTGCTTGGAGGTCGAGGCACAGGACGAACAAGGCAGCTCTCTGGTCCGAAGATCTGAAAGCAAGCGACCAAGGGCAGAACTTGCCAAGCCTTTTCTATTTCTGCCCTTCAATTGATCGCGTGTGTTCATTGGCCATGTCATCCCAACAGACCTACCTGTCATCTTTGGCCATGGTGGCACCACAAGCTTACCTATAACAGATGGTAAGGTTAAATCATAACAGTACAGAGACAAAAATAAAATAATTTGTACAAAGGAAAATACCCCCTCAACATGCAAAAAGTCAAGAGGAAATTCTATCATGGAACCTGTAAGAGATACTTGTCCCTAGTACAAATTCAGGTCATGTCTAGGGGGTGGGTTGGGGGTGGGGTTTTAACTGCCCAAGTTTGATCCAGCACAATCAAGATGACAATTGTCCCTGCCTGACAGTAGGCTGTTTGAGACTCTTGCCTGTGACTAGAGCAGATCTACCAGTAGCTCAGTCTGACCAGATACTCTGCAGATGGGTTTTTGGCTCCCATGGACTATAAGCTGAGTGTATTTATGTGTGTGTAATTAACTTATTTTTCATTTAGGAATACATATTACTTGGTCACCATGTATGAATATGCCTTTGTTTTCAATTGGTGCACAATATTTCATATTCAATAATTCTCTTCTTGATTGAAATTTTTCCCTAATTTTTCCCTATTATAATGTATACCAATGAGTGGAAATGTATTTTATTGAATATAAATTTATAAATAACATGTAATTGGAAAGAAAGCTTTCCTTGTTTCTGAATGTATAATTAGCCTGATTATTCTCAAGTAAATGTTACCCTCCAACAGATAGTAGAGATTTCAAACCAAGGATTTCAGTTCTTTCTCTTTTCAAATTTTAATTTTATAGAGGATTATGTTGCAGTAAACATTTCATTGCTGTGGATAACAATGTTAAAAATAATACAGCGACCTCCCATATATCTTAGCTCACTCTGCTTATTTTCACAATTATATGTGACTGTTGGTAGTTGCTATAAAGTTGATTGTGAGAGATGAGGATTCCATGTATATAGAGTAAAACTGAGTTTCACAGGGTTATTTTGCTCTTGTCTTTAGGGAAAAAGGTCACCACATGCTTATTCTGCAGCACTACTGAGTGGGTTAGTAGACAAGGTGGGTCAGTCAGTGACTTGTGACAACTCCCTGTTCTGTAGCGAGTACGGCCCCACAGAGTTCTCTTGGCTGTCAAGATATGGGTGCTTTACATGAGAGTTGTGTCCCTCTGGGCAGTGAGGGACTCACATCCACTAATGAAATGGCCGTCACTGATCAAGGAGCGTGCTCAGCCATCACCCCACCTCCTCAAGCCTCAGTAACTGCACCCCTAAGAGAAATTCTGAACTATGGTGTCTACCATTCTGAAAGTTAAATTTCAGAGCTTCTTTTTGTCTCTCTGCAAAATGGGACTCATACCTGTCTTGCCTGCTTCCAGGATGTGCTTGTATCAATAAGTGAAAAGCAAACTTTGAAAATCAGAATGAACCAAAACAATGGAGGGAAAATCTGCTTTTGATTTTAAGTGAGTCCCCCTTTGCTGACCCCCTTTGCAGAATCTTAAGGGATATAAAAGTGAATCATCAACGCCATGTATAGCATCGCATGGGGACCTTTGCTTTCTGAACCCTGCTTTGGCTTAGAAACATAAACGTGCATGTTTCATATTTCAGGGGAAACAAGTACTTACTTCAAAGTCTATTGCATCCTTTGGCTGTAGATGAGCGAAGGAAGTTAGTTAGCTAGTGGTACTATGAGGGAAGCTGAGCCTAGTTACTTAAGTTCTGTGCTTCAGAAGCCTGCTTGATTTGATTGGTCAGTCATCCAGAGGTTGCCATCCATTCCCAAACATCTCTGATGCTTTTCTCTGATCCTTATAGTCACATAACATGCACAGCCCATGTTAATTGCAAGCATTGTTCATATTCCCAACTTAAAAATAAATTCCTAAAGTATTCTATTGTCCAACAGAGAACTGTTTGATTTATAGAACAGGGATTGTAATCATGGAAACAGCCAATCAATATTTGTTGATGAATAGATCTATGTGTTGTGACTTTAAAGGAGGGGTCTTAAAGATTGAATGAGATGGTTTTCTTATTACCAAAATGGAAACTGATAAGTGATGACAGTTATTATTATTATTATTATTATTAAGCTATTGCGTCCCTTCTCCTGTATTTCCCAGGGTTTCTTCATCCTGGTGTTTGGAACCATCCTGGACCCACGGGTACTGTGAATCTTTCTTGTTGTTTTCTTTACATTGCTGTGTTTGATCCTGAAATGTCTACTTGTAAAGAGTATTAATTTTTCTCTTTAGGATTTAATTGTTCATCATTACCATGTTCCAACAAACACTCGGAGATTATGGACAATAGTGTTACTAATGATAGGGAGCCTCAGCTCACATCTTGATGCTCTCTTTTTATTTTTACAGTCTTTCTATGTATTTTAAAGTCCTCAATCATTGTCAGACGTATTATCAGGGTACTCCTGTTATTCAAAATATCAGGAATAGCTACCCTCTTTTAAGCTCTTACAGTTCTACATATTTTGTATATATTAATGTTGATCCTTACCAAAATCTGGGTATTACTAGTTCTAGTTTTATGACGGAGGAAACCAAGAGTGCTAACTAGCTTGCTCAAGACCTTAACAGATGGCCACAACAAATTTGAAACTTCATAGCATAGATTTGCCAGGGTGGCTGAGAGAATCTGTTCCTGATTTTTTACCTGGAAGAGCAACAACAGTAGAGTAAATAAATGACCAAAGATCATGTTTTATCCTTGTAACAGTCTGGCTTCTGGAATGAGCAAGGCAAAAGCCCTGCTCAGATGTGGGTGCAAACAGCTTCCATTCAGACAGATTGTGTGCACTTTACTATCAATGCTATTTCAATACTGAATTGTATGGTGACAGGAATTGCACAATGTCCCTTTCATTCCCTTCTTTCCTTCCGGATCATGAAGATATCCAAGAAATCCAGTAAAAATAACTCACAAGCAAATGCCAGACTGGGCTGACCACTGATGGCATAGTGGTTGTGTGCAGAACTGCGGCCAACAGGGTTGGTGGTTCAAATCCAGCAGCAGCTCTCCAGGAGCAAGGCTGGGCCTCTCACTCCCACCAGGGGCCAGTGATGCTCCTCCCCACAAAAAGAAAATGCCAGAATCTTAAGCCTTATATGTCTCCTTAGAGGCTGTGTTCCTTGATGGTGTAGCAGTGTAGTGGTGCAGTGGTGTGTGTAATGTTGTCATGGCGTGGATAGTGGTGTAACAGTGTGGTAGAATAGTGCAGTGTTGTAGCGGTGTAGTGTGTGCAGTGGTGTAGCAGTGTGTTAGTTTTGTAGTGCAGTGCATAGGAGTATAGTGGTATAGTGTAGTGGTGTGTGTTGTGGTATAGTGGTGTAGCAGTATAGTGGTTTAGTGATGTAGTGGTGTATTAGTGTGTATAGTGGTGTAGAGGTATAGTGATGTGAGTAGTGGTGTAGCAGTGTGTTAGAGGTGTGTGTACTGGTGTGTGAAGTGGTATAACAGTGTGGTGGAATAGTGTACTGGTGTAACTGTGTAGTGGTGTACCGATGTAGTGTAGTAGTGTTGTGTATGTGTTGTGCAGTGTAGTGATGTAATGGTGTAGTATTATAATAGTTTACTGATGCAGTGGTATATTGGTGTGTGTAGTGGCATTGTGGTGTAGTGGTACAGGGGTGTGCATCCTGGTGCAGTGGTATAGCAGTGCCATGGTGTAGCAGTGTGGGTAGTGGTATAGCAGTGTAGCAGTGTAATAATGGACTTCTTCCAAAGTCCACAGTTTGAAACCACCAACCACTCTGCAAGACAGAGCTGAGACCTTCTTCTCCAGTAACATGTCCCAGCTTCAGAAGCCAGAGGGAAACTGTGCTATGCACTGAGGGTTAGAGCCCCAGTGAGGTGGAATTACTATGAGCTAGAAGCACCTCAAAGGCAGAGAGGGAGATGTGTGCTGCTAGAAAATTCCTTAATCTGTGAATCCCTGTTTCCTCAAATGGAATGAAGAGATAAATATGGGCTCCCTGCCAACCTGGCTCATTCACTAGATTTTCATATAAACAAATGAAATTCATAAGTGAAAGTTCATAAAAAATACTTAGAGAATATATTATTCGATGATAGCCTTGCTATGTGCAAAGTCACCAACTTGAAAGCATTGTTGATCCCCGAGAGAAAGTGGCGGTTTCTATTCCTGTAAAGATTTACAGTCTCAGACACTCACAGAGGCGGCTATGCTTAGTCTTTTATTATTATTATCTACCCCACTAGTATGATTCAGAATGGACCTGATGGCAGTGAGATTATTTGGGGGCGTGTGTGTAGCCAAAGTCTTAGCAAATGACCCACTCACAACTCCAGGGGGCGCTCCTCCCTCTCTGGAGCCTGCTACCTCCCAATGCCTACTGCTCTTCCAGGGAGAGGTAGTCCCTTTGAGCTGGAGCACATGGGTCTCAGCTAATTGTGAAGACAAAGCTTCTACCAGGTCTAGGAAGGGTGATTAGCTTTTGGGGTGGCAGAAAGGAAACAGGAGGAGAAACAGAGGGTCAAAATGAGATCAGATTCCACTTTGGCTTCAGGCTGCATGATTCTGACTGCTCCTTTCCTTTCATAGTTGATTGACTTGTCTGTCACTTAATCTCACAGTCTTGGTTTCCACCGTTGTAAAATTGGGAATAAAGTGTCTGCTTTACAGAGTTATGTGCAGGGTAAATGAGGGGACAGGTGATAATACAAAGTGCAATTATTCTATTCTTTCATATTTCCTTGATTCTGAAGCCGTGTGCTATCCAGTCTCACAGTCCATCTATTTCTTTTTAAAACTATTTTAAACTCCCTAGAAGAGGAAGTTTGAATAAATGATAAACCAGGGGAATTGTTTTATCATTCTAATGCTGGAAGAAAATAATCTCATAGCTATATTAAGGAATCTTCACACTTGTAGCAAATTTATATTACTTAGTCATGAAGTCCATGTTTCAGACCCTTGAAAGCGGGTTTACTTTTATCAATTCTACAGGAGTTCTTAGGGTGCCATGGTTAAAGTACTCAGCTACTGACCAGAAGGTGAGTGGTTGGACTCCACCAGTGGCTGTGTGGGAGAAAGATGCGGCAGTCTGCTTCTGTAAAGACTACAGTCTCAGGAAGTCTGTTCTGCAGGGTCGCTATGGCAATGGACTTCATGTCACTGGGTGTAGTTTTATGGATAGGCCTGCTCCCCCTCTCTCGTTGCTCCCTTGTTTTCCTTGTTCTCCAGATCATGCCACCATATTATAGTCCTTCTATATCCCAGCAACAGGAGTGAACTGGAAAAAATATTACAATATTTTTCAGACCCAAAGACCTATGTTTACTTATAACAGCTTGAGAATTCTGAACTCCTTTTGTTTTATAACCAGATAAGAGAGGCCTTAAAGTGTCGAGCAACCTCTCCAAAATGGATCTCCAGATTGTCAGAGGTAACACTTTGGTGTTGTTTATTAAAAATTTGATATTTAAATATTTGACACAGTGAAAGCCATGTTGGAATATCTGGCATAAGGAATGTTGCTAAAATACAGGTTCTTCATATTGTTTCTGTATTATAGGGACCACATACAAAGGGAGGAGAGTGACATTAAAAATTTTTTAGAGGAGAGTTAGTAGGGTGATAAGGTCATGGGGAAGGGTGGCAGATTTGAAGAGACATTATAGGAGAAGCAAGGGATAATGGAGGTGAAACCTGGGGGAAAGGCAGAAGTCTCAGGATCCCACAATGGCTCATCTATTCTTTGAGATTCCAATGGATTGAATCATGATCAAGGGGTGAAAATTCCTGGGGAACCATTTATGTGTAGCGGAACACAACAAAGTCCTCATCATTTGATTTTCAAGAGGAGACAATAGCCAGGATCAAGAGAGTGGTCTAAGGAGTGATGGGACCTGCTGAGACTAGATAATTTCAATTCATATGTTTCAGAAGTCATTTGCTCACATGGAGACAGTAAGACCTATCAACTGTTTTGAGGTTAGGGAAAAGGTGACCCAAAGAACACACACAGCAAGGGAGGAGATGACCTAGCGTTTCCCCTAGCAGCCTCTGGTAGGGCCTACATGGGCTCAGCATGAGCTGAGGTTGTCCACCTGGGGGGAGAACCCACGAGGGTCCATTCAATTCTGGCACCTCCCCCACCACTTGCCACTCTAGTTACTCTCCTCAAAATGTATTTAAATTTAGCTCCCTCTTGTATGTGGGTCCCCATTCTCCCTGGGGCTGAAGGCTCTGTGACCTGAGCTCCTGTACTTCCTTTTTCCTTTTTTCCTTACCTTTTCATTCTCATTCTTTTGCCTTCATTATCCCTCCTTTTCTCTTCTCTTTTATTCTTGTCCCCCCCCTTTCCTTAAACTTATCAAAACTTTGATCTTTTTCACCCCAGTCCTTGGGTGTCCATATCTGGAAGGTTACTGACCTCTCTGTTTGGCTTCCACTGGATAAAAGGGCTAATTTTCACTAAAAACAAGTATCAGTAATTACATATATTTACAATTCTCTGTCCTGGCTGCATATCGCAATCAGCTGAGAGGCTTAAAAAGACTCATGCTTGTACTCTTCCCCCAGAGATGCTAGTGGAATTGGAATAATAGGGGTCTTGGGAATTTGGAAAGGAAGTCCCAGGGGACTCCCCTGTACAACTCAGGATAAGAAGCCTTAATCAAAAGCCCTAATGATCATAGTAGTGGTGAGGTTTGCCTCCCCTCTGACGCAACCACTCCTACTTCCTCACTCTGGCCTTCCCATGGTGTGCTCTGAAGAGGGCATCCCTTTGAAACCCCTGTCAACTGAACCTTGCTCTTTCCTCTGTGCTTCCAGTCCTGATTCTCTCAGTGCACACTAAGGACATTCCACTCCTCAATACTAGAGCAAATAATCATTTCTCTCCACAACTATCTCTTTTTTGATGTGGCTGAAACACAAGCCAGAATTATACCCAGCATGTTATTGTCAGTGGTTGACTCCTGGAGTCAGTGGTTTCTAACACTGGCTGCACATTTGAATCACATACGGAGATTTTATAAAATGACTATTGTCCAAGCCCCACCCAAGAAAAATTAAATAAAAAATTCTTGGTTGTGCTACTTTGGAATTTTTGTAAAGTTCCCCAGGAATTCTAATGAGCTGTAAGTGCCTAGATCAATGTATCCTAACTTCCTGCCATCCTTCCTTTCTTCTGTACCTTATCTTTAAACCATTACATGTCATTATTTTCTTCAGCCCAAGTCAGAGGGTGAAAGTAGGCATCTTACCTGCCTTCACTTCTTTCTGGGTGGGCATCTAATCCCAGGCAGTCATCTCCCACTGTTGTAGTTGTTAGCGGCCATGAAATTGATGTTTCCCCCTATGTACAGCAGAATGAAGGCTATTGTGTTCTCCCTGTAATTGATCTGACATGTGACTTTGGTCAGGCAGTGAGCTTATGCATTATCTACCTGAGGAAATGGACTCAACACCCCCTGATATCTTGGATGCAAGTATATCAGAAGGGAAGGACTTGGATGTAAGTGGCTTCAGTGGACTGGATGAGAGGAGCTATTTCAGTGCTACCCAGCTGTCTTCTCTGGGGCCTCTTTCTGGAGAGTGGTGCAGCCCAGGCAGGGGGGAGGAGGAGCTCTCATACTTCCTGTTCTCAGGTGTCCAGTGGCTTTAGTTAAGGAAGAATAGGGATGGAGTGAAAGGATTAAAAAACAAAATCCCTCATGGCCGTTGAATATGTATGATCGCTGAAAACGAACCCATAATGATGATTTCAATTATACTTTTGCCTTCAACAGAACATTTCTTCTGACTTAACTTGTCACGCCACCAAAGGTCCAAGCTAACACACTAGCCTGAATCCAACCTTGGGAGGTGAGTGCAAGGTCAGGGGATCTTCATGTGCATCACATACATATCACATCTCTTCCTTTTTAAATGGAAAAAAAAATCACAATCTTAATCATGATCATTAAAAGTGATTTCTCCCCCTTGATGGAATGGGTTTGTTTATACTTACTAGATCTCCAACTAAAAGTGGGTAGAGATGTATTCGTGTTTCTAATTCTGGATTCCTGAAAGTTTTGTGTTATCACAGGCTCATTGTTCAATTTGGTGCACCTGAGGATCCATGTCAGTGAACCGACCAGTTGGCATGGAGTTGATGCTGACTCATGGTGACCCCTTATGCATCAGAGTAGAACTGGGGTGTTCAATGTCTGAGGTTGGGGCAGTAGATAGCCAAGCCTTTCTTTCAAGGTGGTTCTGGGGAGACTCAGCCATCAACCTTTGGGTTAGCAGCTGAGCATGTGTACTGCTTGTGCTCCCTGGGACGCTGCTTCTAAAGAAATCAGTGTATTTAAGGGCAGAGGGAGCAGAAATGCTGGTTATTTAGCTGCTCCCATTTCTACCATCTCTTATTTTCCATCCCCTGGACATTGGATATGAGGGACATCAGCAATAGCCTCACTCTTTCCCTGTCTTGAAAGATGAGCAAATTTTGGGAAACAAGATTCGTGTGAGGCCTTAAGACAATGTAGATGGTAAGCTCAAGATAGCTTGCTGAGGGCCAGAGAGAGAAAGAGAAACATAGAATCCGGCGAGAGAGAGAGAGAGAGAGAGAGAGAGAGAGAGAGAGAGAGAGAGACATCAAAAGAATGTCAGGAAGGCACAGAAATAGAAGAGAACCACCCAGATAAAAGAACAGGTTCAGGCACATCTTTCAAGTCCGTATCATGATGTCCCTCCCAATCTAGAGAGAAACTAGAGCAAGACTCAGAGATATCTGCAGTGAGATACCCACATTCACCAAGAGATATATAGAGATAGAGAGATGGAGAGGAAGGCTGCACAGAGCAACCCACAATCTCACAGAAAGACACATTCAGAGCTGTAGCAGTAGGCAGAGAGAGGGGGAAACAGTTGCCCTTTAGTCAGCCTCTACTCATGGTGACTCCACTTGTAACAGAGCACAATGTCCTTCATAAACTCAATAGCTGACCTTGCAAAATCAAGGTGCCAGATCTTTCTTCAAAAGAGTCTCTGGGTAGACTCAAACTTCCAGCTGATTGAATGACCATGGTGCTCAGATATGCAGATTGAGCCATAGAGAACCTCCTTCCCTTTCCTCATGGGTGTATATACCTCTGGAGGTGAGCAACCAATGTCCTGGTACCAAGAACCAGGGGTGTCCCAAAAGGATTACCCTTAGAATAAGGTGAACAGATGTCCCACTTTTAAAAAACAATTTAACAATGTCCCGCAGCATTTTAAAATTAAAAGAAATGTATTACAATACTATTTTTGCATTCTATGAAAAATTTTGTTGCTCCATATAGACCAAGTTTTTAAATCAAGAGCCCCCCTCCCTCTGGTCAACGGTGTCCCGCTTAAAATCTGGTCACTTTACATAGAACAAAATGGTTCAGCTTAGAGAAAGACACGGTTGATAACTCAATATTGTTAGGAAATGGGACAGAACTATTTCCTGGTTTCCAAAGTAACTTAAGGTGAAGAAACTCTTCATTTGTCATGGGGGGGCTAACCAAAGGGAAAAGTGAGCTTATAACCTAGCTAGTTACTAGGAGACTGTTGCTCCTTGTCATTAAAGCTGTGATTTTTCTATTCTTGACAAGGTCGGACATCCCAGAAGTGGCATAGCCCAGAGGAGAAAAGTCCTGTCTTCTCTGGGGAGAACATGAAGGAAGCCTCACACACATGGAATCCAAGGAAGAGCGTGTGGAGTGTGGAGCAACAGACTGGCCCTCTGCCTAACTTCTTTTGTGCTGACAAATATTCCTCCCCCACCAACCTCAGTATACACCCTGCTGGGCACCCACAAAGGAACAGAAAGACCACTCCAGGGAGGTGGTCTTGTCAGGGCCTCTGATACCATGGTGGTGGGTCATATTTATCCTCAGGAAGGAAGTTTAGGTCACCTTAGTCAAAGGTGGCCTGTGTCGAATCACCTGGCTAGGTTCTATAGGTTGTGAAGGAAGGGTCCCTCATGAGTAGTCACCAGCATTTGCAGTGACTCTTAACTAGGGCATTGCTCATTCTTTTAATGAAAAGAATCCAACTACCTGCGAATTCCATCCATCCAACTTTTGAATTGGTTGGTCTTCCTGATTCTGGTTTACCTATAATTTCTTTGGCCAGGACCCACGAGAAAGGAATAGAGTTTCAGAACCAGAAAACATGCTTGTTTTGAATTTAGGAGATTAAAACCTGGAGTGAGGCCACAGCTAATCAAGGTTGAGACAGACATTAACATTTCTGGCTTCCAGCTGTGGAGAGGGCCAGAATATGATTAATCCTTATCGGCTATTTGGGCTTTTGAAGTCCAGCATGGGGAAGAGGAAATATCATATTTCAAGTAGAGAGCTGCTCATTTTCTTAACAGTGTATGTAAACAAATTCAGCATTCAAACCAGGAGTCATCTGAGAGGAGAATGATACCATGGATTGAAGACCTTTTCAAAAATAATAAGAGACACCTTCTTTCAATACAAGCACACAGGTAGCTGCACTAGAAGAAAACCAATTGATAAAGCAATAGCCCCTCTTGCCAAACCAAAGGCCAATATTAAAGATGTTACAATACAAATGGGAATGTGAAGCTCATTTTGTGAATTGAGAAGAGAGATCTCAGTATCTCCCTTCTCTATTAATAATTCTCCTCCACAAATGAAAGTTTAAGAAGAAAAAAGTACAATGAAGAAAACAACCAGAAGATAGAAAAACTCATCCACCTAGAGAATGAGTTATCTTTCAAGTAACATTGGTCCTCTAAGGACAATAATAGCATCCTTCTCAAATGAAATTAGAAAGCATTTAAAACACTTTATTGTGCATACGAGGGGATGCACCCCCAACCCCTTCCCCCAAACCAACCCAGATTTTATTCCAAAGCTATATGTTTAAATTTTTTTTTACAAAACAACTTTATCACCTTCAAAGCATTCTTTACACTTCATACATTTGTAAAATATGTGATTTCTTTCTTGGAAACATTTTTTGAACTCATCTGCTTGGAGGGCTGACAGCCCTTTCCCCAATTTTTTCTTCTTCACCTCTTCTACATCCTCAGACTACTGTCCTTTTATGTCCCTCTTCACTTGCAGAAATAAGAAGAAGTTGCACAGAGAGGGATCAGGAGAGTAAGGTGTGTGGGGCAAGAGAGGCATGATGTTTTTTGCCCTAAACTGGTGCACTAAAAGGATTGTGTGAGCAGGTGCATTGTCATGGTGGCAAAACCAGCTCACCATATGCCACAAATCAGACCTTTTTATGGTCACACACTGTTATGCAATATTTTCAGAACCTCTACATAGAAAGCTTGATTCATAGTCTTGACCTGGTAGAACAAACTCAAGATGCACTATCCCCTTCACATCAAAAAATCAAATGAAAAACAAACAAAAATAAATGAACATCATCTTGATCTTTGGGTTTCACTTTACAAGCTTGTTTTGAGTGAGGTGACAATGGTATCTCTCACTGGCTTGATTGATGTTTGCTTTGGGACATATAAGACTGTGAGTAGCACCATGTCTCATCACCAGTAAAGACCTTTGGAAAAAAGGCTGGGTCACTTTGCAGCTGTTCTTTCAATGAATGGCAAGCTTCCACTTGATGTCCTTTTTGCTGGTCAGTCAGAACTCGAGGTAGAAACTTCAAAGCAGTTCTTCTCATTCCCCAATCTTCCATTAAAATTGCTGAACCGAGCTCCAAGAGAGTCCAGATAACGTCTCCATCTCTTCAATAGTCCTTTGTCGTTGGTCTTCAAGCACAAGTGCGTGAATTTTCTCTAAATTTTCATTCTTTGGGGAAGATAAAAGATGTCCAGAGCAAGGTTTGTCCTCAGTTGACATTCCCCCTCTTTTAAAACAAGAAAACCATGCATAGACTTGCATTTTCCCCATAGCGCTATTCTTGTAAGCTGTGTTCAACATCACAACAGTTTCTGCAACATTTTTCCTGAGCAGGAAACAACATTTCACAGCTGTATGCTGTTCTCTTAAATCAGCCATCAAAAAAGCAAAACAAAACAAAACAAAAAAAC
Organism: Nesogale talazaci; assembly: GCA_004026705.1. NCBI lineage: Eukaryota > Metazoa > Chordata > Mammalia > Afrosoricida > Tenrecidae > Nesogale > Nesogale talazaci. The sequence continues at coordinate 6,061 of PVJH01007192.1, read as the reverse complement.
CCCAAAAAACCCACAACCGCCCCCCAAACAAACAAGGTTCAAGGGAACCAGCTTGTATGAAAAAATTCACTGTGACTAGAGAGAACCCTCCCAGGTAATGCAACTGGGTGAACGAAGAGTGAGTTGCTTGATACTAACCTATTGGGAACAATGAGTTTTCAAAAGCTCCACCCAATGGAGCTTTTTTCTGAATTGTTTTGAGGGGGTGGGTGTGGAGGGGTATCTCTTTGTATACTTGTGGAGTCTCTTCAATGCAAGGGAGCGGGTTAAATGCAATCCTCTGTTAAGTGATGCAGAGGTTTTGGTATAAGGAAACATCATTTAGCCAGAGCTAATTTGTTGAAATAAGGATGAAATATCATGTGGCTAAGTAATAATTAAATTATAAATCTGAACATTTTTAGAAGCAAAGGACACAGTCACTATGTCTTCTTGGCAAAATATTTGAACACCAGGAACATAAGGAGCTACTAGCCTTTCATCAGCATTGTGTGTTGAGAGATCACATAAAAACTGAAAACACATTCGACTTCAGTAGACTCACATGTCTCTAAGATTGGAAAGCCCAAAAGACACTTTAGTTTGGGGGGCTTTGCCCTTGGTGGTAACAAAGGATTATGTGATTATTTAAGAGTACCTAGGAAATCACCCTGATATAATCCAAAATCCAATTGGGATTACTATGATGTATTACTTTGATCAAGGATGACCCTGTGTGGAGATGCATTTAGTACCTGCTAAAATCAGAGAGGAAGTACTTTAGAAGAAACTGATATTACAATGGCTAAGGCAGGATCTTGAGTAAAACATTTCTTGTGGGGGTGGGGAAGCTGTTTGATAGTCCTTGGAGTTTGGTTTTCTCATCTGGAAAATGAGGATAGTAGAGACTACCTCATAGTGTTGCTGCAAAGATTAAATGAATAGGTATCAGTTTACTATTTAAAAAATAATACTTGGCAAATAATAATGAATCACTAGATGGTCACTGTTTTTATTAAATGCATGCACAAGACACAGGAGCACCAGCAAAGACACTGTCGACACTTTTGCCTCAGTGTAGACAAACTAATGGGGGTAACTTGACTTCTAAATGAATGAATTATCAGCTGGCAAAATCTGCTATTCATACCATTGTGTATTCAATGGGCTCATAGCTGGAAACATAGTTCTCTCCCTCAGCAAGAAGAGCAGATGTCAAAATAGTCCACTCACTGCATTCTGTGTCTGAGCTCTGGTTCATTATGCACTTTCTCCATAAGTCTTTGCCGATGCGTTCAATCAGAAATACTAATTCTTCTTAACTGTTTTCCCTAGAATATTTATAATCCATGCTGTTCATTTTGCATTTGCTGTATTTACTGTATTATATTGTTTAACTTTTGGCCCTTCTGTATGTATGTATTTTCTTTCCTTGTAAAGCTTTGGGGACAGGATCCCCATGTTACTTTATTTCCTTTGTCAACAGTGAAGAATTGGGTGCCTGGCATGTAGAATATGTTTAATAAAGGCCTTTGGTTACACAACTACTTGGTGATACTGACTTTTCCCATTTGAATGACCTAAATACAAATGACCTATTTCCATAATCATCTCCTCCTTGAACGTCATTGCTGTAAATGACAAAGCAAAATTACTTATTTCTCCTTTGTTAACATTTCTGCTGGTGATATTTAACTGGATATCTGTAGTAGACCTCTAGGTACAGAAGGCAGCCACATAGGAGACACCAGAATTTGTAGGTGTGGGACTATTAGGTGGAAAAAAACACTATTCAAAATGGCCACTGTCAGGTAATCTGAAGTTTCCCACAGGTAGTGATTTTGTACACTATGTCTGAATTCCCTACAGTCATGGGTCTGCAGTAGATATTCCATAAGCAGTCCTTGGTTAAATCATTAAAAGTAACAAATTGGAAATCTCATTGATACTGAGGTAATGGTTGAATTTCTTGATGTATTTCTTGGCTTATTTTCTACATGTTCAACATCTGTAGAGGTAAGAATGTGATCGCATATTAAACTCATCACCAGTAGCAGATCAAAGTTTGCTGTATCGTACGTGGGAAGGTGACACCTAGTATGAAAGCACGTTCTGCTTGTCCAGAGTCCCACTAGGCAAGGGCAATAGATGACTTAGATGCAGTCTTATGTGAACATCTGAGATAAAGACGAACAATTGAAGGGCAAACAAATGACTCACTCTAATGGCTCTGCCTCAGACCAGAGAAACCTGTAATTTCTCTGAGGTGCGCTGTGCTTTATGGTCCCATTGTGGCATGAATCACAGACTTACACAAGCCTCAGAACCACGGGCAGCTCTACAGTTCTCAGGCTGGCTTCTAACAGCAGTCAGTTGGTTGGCATTGGGGCCTTCTGACTGGCATCCCTGTCAAAAATGGAGAAGACAGACAAGAGCCACTAAAGGGGAGAGTGCGAAAGTGTCGCTGTGGGCACACGTGATGGTGGGGAGCCATGGTGGTGAGCACAGTGCCAACCTTCCCGCTGGGTGATTCTCCATTGCTGGCCTGCTGAGACTTCTGGATGCCGTGAGTATAGACTGCATGCCAACACCTCTTTGCTGTGGAAGAAAACCTCGTTTGTGCACATATTCTGAATGAGGGAAATGTAGGCTCGATAATGGTATTTTCTAGAAGGTGGAATTCTGTGAGAATCTTCCCTCATCTTACTTAGGTGTTGACTAGTTCAAACTTGGAGCATTTCCTATGTCTTAGCTTTGTGTGTTTTTATTTCAAAAGTCACTCGACAGGCTTGCATCATTCACTTGGCAGAGTGGAGACACACAGCACACTGACAGACAGCATGACTTTCCATCCCTCGTTTATCCTCCTGCCTGAAAAATGATGCTGAACTGGCTGGTTAGGAACTCTCTTCCTTTAGACTGAATGTAAAGCTGGATGTCTTTTAAAGTTTTCTTCAGTGGTTGCTTTTTATTAGTGGAGCTGGAAAGGCTCCCTTGTTACTTACTAAAAGGGAAATATTTCTTGTAGTTGCTGCTGAAACCTTCTTGCAAAGATATTTCCATTGTTTTCAGTGGCCATCAGTTTGCCACTTGTAGGTTTATATTTTTACTACTCTGAGAGCAAGTTGCATTATAAGGAGCTATTCACTGTAATGTCAGAGCTCCAATGAGCATGCTATGGAGTAGGGCAATTGCTGGTTCTACCCATTTCTTTACAATCAAGTAAGAGTCATGGTTGTTGGTTGCATGTCTGCATTTTTCTTTGGGATATTGTGATATTTATGACCAGCCAGAACTTGAACCCAGACTCTAGTTCTCAGAAAATATACTGATCTATAAATAACTGGCTGGAAGTCATTTGAAAAAGCCCGGGATGAGATGTTTCTGATTCTAACATGTCTTTTAAATCTTTCCCCAAGGCTCTTCATAAAACACCTCATTGATGGCTAGTGAGAAGCAGTAAAAAGGATGGAATAGATTCTAATATTGAGGCCAAGAAATATTGGGTCTTAAAAATGTATAAACAACTGGTTTAGCCACATGACTTTATCACCAGAGTTCTAATTATACTAGTGGGGTAGATGGAACATACGGTTATGAAACTAGGCTCTGAGGAACAAAACACGTGTAGGCATACACACAAGCATGCCCACCTCAAAATGTAGGTCACCTAACTCTAAGTGAGGCTCCTCACCCTCCAATTAACCTTTCTTAATTGGTCATTCCCATCAGACCAGCAGACAATGAGATTGGTCAAGGAGCATGTGATGAGATGCCGGCAAGTTTAGCTGTCCCTCTCACTCTGGGATGCAGTGCAGAAGAGACAGAACAATATTGGACAAGAGTCTGCATGGTTTATAAATATTCCCAGCCTAGCTCACTGTGGAGTGTTTTTCACGAAGAGGTCTGAGAAATCACCCTTTCAATATATTCTTTTCTGAGTGGTTGCAATTTCAGTTCTTGGGTTGTAGCTTTTGAAATTTTCTTTGGGAGTCCCAGTGCTAGCCTTTGCTCAGCATGTTCAGACAGGTGAGCAGCGCCTCAGACAGATTGAGTCATCTGCTGCCATCACACTCCATTTAATAGCTCTCAGAAATAAGCTTTGGGCCACAGCCCAACGAGTCATATTCCTATTTGTGCAAAAACTCAATGCTAGATGCAAGGGAGAAAGGACCACAGAAGAGAGTGTTTAGAAGTAGTGGGTCTTATCCATCTCTCCAGGCAAAGAGTGAGTCATGAGTTCTGAGGCTGTGGAGACAGTATGGAGAGAGACACCTGCCTGGGTGCTCCCCTCTCACATGGCAGAAGACATCATTAACCTTCCAGTTACTGTGTTGTCAATGGTAACTCCATGCACATCAGAGTAAAGCTGTGGGTACTTGGAGTAGGATTGCTCCACAGGGTTGGCAGAAGTCAATCACTAGGACGTTGGTCCAAGGCACTGCTGAATGTGCTAGAAACTCAGCAGCTAAGTCTCAAGCAATGAAGAGTTGTTAGGTGCCATCCCACCAGCTCCATCTCACAAGGACTCCACACAGAACAGAGTGAAACACTGCATGCTTTAGGCATGACTGTACAAGTCTTTTAGTTCAATAGCCACATTCCAATGTTATTTAGAGTTGTAAGTTAATTGTGACCCTAAAACAAAAAATTCAAACGCTTCCTCCTTTGTCTGTAAGAGTTACTCATGGGTTCATCCAACAAATGTTGGCCAAGTGTTTACCAAGAGTTATTATGCTTGGCTGCTAGTCACAAGGTGGGAGAGTCGAGTATCCAGAGGTGTCTTGGAAGAAAGCCCTCATGGTCTGGAAAACTGGCTGACAATTGACGGACGATTATTCTCCTCTGGCACCCGGGGGTTTCCGTCAGTTGAAGCCAACTCTAGGGCTAATGCTTGGTCGTGGCTTTTATGCTCCTTACAATGTTCTGAGTACCGAGGCTAGAAAAATGTTTACAATTCTCAGACTTGCAATCATCTGATTTGTTGTTTATTTCACTGGGTGTGCCTTAGTTTCCCCCAGGCTCAGGGACTAAGAGCTGAAATTCTTCTACTTTGTTCATCCCTTGTCATTAGGATGGCATTGCAGAGAGTGGTGTGGGAACTGTCTATCATATGAATTCACTAGTGAGAAAGAGACTAGATATATGCTTATATGCTTCCTGAGATGGCTGGGCCTTGATGCATTATTCTTTAAGGCTCCAAGGCCAGCAAATACTGTATTATCTCTCCTTGAAATAACCACAATCTTAAGAGCTGAAGGCATGATATTCTTTCAGCAGGATAGAAATACTGTTTATAACCAGCAGGAAATTAAGAGAGAAAGCCATGTATAAGTAACCTTTATATTTATAAGGATGTTTGAAAGAGGCCAGAGGGGTGAGTGTGTGGGGGTGGGGGAACGAAGTGGGAGGAGGAATTTGGGACATGTTCCAGTTATTTTGGTAGGTCCTGAGAAACTACCACCCATGATGGCTTGTTGATCTAATCCCCGCAATAAGTCATTCTGCATACATACAAGGAATAAGATGTGAAACTACTCTGAGTCGCTAATATATAAACTAGAGGGTGTTTACCTATAAGTACACAGATAACTTATTTGCCTCATTAACAAAGGAACTTTCAGGCAAGAGCTTTTTTTTGGGGGGGGGGGCATCACTGCTTTCCAGTGGTGGGAGTAGGAGGCCCAGCCCCACTGCTGGAATTGAACCTCCGTCCCAGTGAGCCGCAGTCCCGCGCACAACCACTAAGCCATTGGGACTCAGCCCAAGAGCTTTTTACATTTTGTTTTCTTCTCCTTTACAGTCTCTCTTCATTTCTTTCTTTTAAAAATATTTTTTAATTTGTGTTTTTTCGTGAAGGTATAAGTATTTTCTCTTTCACCACACCACACAGATTTGTCAATGACATTAATTATGCTTTCCACATTATATTCTAGTTCTTTCATTTCTAGTGTTCTATTTTCCCGGTCCCCTGGCTGCTTGTATTTGCTTCTGGTTTAAAATTAGGATCCTTGAAGTCCACACAGATGCTTTTTGGTTTTTTCTTTCTTTCTTTCTTTCTTTCTTTCTTTCTTTCTTTCTT